>JAALXI010000149.1:0-150317 GCA_012977755.1 Fusarium nurragi | reverse complement strand
GGGGGAGGGGACATGGTCGGGGGGTGTTTTTGACGGCATTCCCAGTGGTGACTGGTGTGAATCACTAAATCTGGTATTTGATCTAACCGAATCTTAGTGCTTTGCTTGGAAGAGCAGGCATCGTTTTATCTTCAGAATTTGATTTATCTTGTAAACCGGAAACACTTACATGCGTGCATCATGATACCGTTGACCAAAGGACGTCGATGCCGCCTCCATTTGCCGGTAGCCGGTAGCCGGGCGCATCCGCCTTCCAAATCAGGGCATTGCTTGCGACGCTGGACTAGGTCGCACAAGAGGGGGGTCGTCTGTATCTCGGCAGTGTCGTGGAAGGTTTTGTGGGGGAGATTGAAGGATCTAGACTCGGAGATCTTTTGCCATAATGCGAAGCGAATACTCCGCTGTCATTATTATTAAACAAACCAAAACCTGACCTAACACTGACACTTCCAAGCCTTCTTTCTTCACCACTCAGTCTTTTCACCTTTGCCCACCCTTCGCTATGCCTGCTGCTACCGACTGGAAAACCATTGCTGCTCTGCATCGAGAGAAGCAAGTCGAGGATGTACCACCAGAATGGCTTCTACCAGAGAAGCAACTCCAAGGCTTGAAAAATGCTGGAGATGCAGGTGGTAGCAGACTGATAGAGACCAAAGCTGTGCAAAGATCCGGACTTCTTTCTGAGAAGGAGCTGGATATTACCGAGCGATACACGGCGTCGGAATTGCTTGATAGGCTGCATCGACAACATATCACTTCGGAGGAAGTTGTCGTGGCATTTTGCAAGCGAGCTAGTCTTGCGCAACAATTGGTTCGTGGCGCATATCACAGCTGGCAAGATCGGGACTAACATCCAGAACAGACATCCTGTTTGACGGAAATTATGTTCAAAGAGGGCATTGAAAGAGCAAAAGAGTTGGACAAGCAGTTGCAGACAACTGGCAAGTTGGCAGGCCCTCTCCATGGCTTACCTATCAGTCTAAAGGTATATAACCTCATCTTCAACAATAGAAAGACTCCTGACCAATCAGGATTCATTTATCGTCAAAGGACACTATGCCACCGTTGGATACACCGAGTTTCTCCGACAACCTATTCCCGAAACCAACTCTGCACTGGTCGATCTGCTGCTCGACGCCGGAGCAGTTCTGTACTGCAAGACAAACTTACCGCAGACTATGATGGTAAGCAGCCTCATACTGAAGGTCTTCTTTTCTAACTTCTTCGCAGACTGCTGATTCGGAGAATAACATCTTTGGAAGAACGCTCAACCCTCACAACACTAACCTCACAGCCGGCGGCTCAACCGGTGGCGAAGGCGCGCTGATCGCGTTTAGAGGGTCACCTTTGGGCGTGGGCAGTGACATTGCCGGATCTATCCGGATACCCTCGCTGTGCTGCGGCATATACGGCTTCAAGCCAACATCTGACCGGGTGCCCTTTGGCGGGCAGTCAGAATACCCATTTCCCAAGTCCCATCTTCCTGGTGTACCTCCGGTCAGCGGACCAATGGCGAACTCGGTTGAGGATCTGGAGTTGTTTATGAAAGTCACCATGAACCAACGGCCTTGGCACTATGACCCCTCAGTCGCGGATATCCCCTGGAGAGATCTCAAGGGCTCATCGGAGAAGCGCCTTGTCATCGGGGTTATGGCTGAGGATCCGGATTATCCTCTGCACCCACCTGTCCGTCGCGCACTAGCAAAGGCTGCCTCGGCTCTTGAAAACGCAGGCCACAAGATGGTGTATCTGTCCTCAGACCCCAAGCGTGACGCTGGCCACGGTGGACGGATCGGGTTCCAGTACTTCGGCATGATGGGCCCCGATCCTGATGCCATCTCGAGAGAAATCGGAGAACCGCTCGTTGCGTCGGTGGCGGTGGGTGTTCATCCCTTTTCAAAGGGCGAGTTCCCCGTACCTCCGCAAATTGAAGTTCCGGAAAGGCTGTCTCAACTGAATGATGTCTGTTTTGAGTATGCGAAGGCTTGGCAGCAGGTCTGGAAAGATAACGAACTTGACGTTGTTCTTGCTCCAGGAGCGGCGACTACGGCGGTTCCTCATGATACTTATGGAGTCCCCGTTTACACCCTGATGTGGAATGTCTTGGATGTGAGTCATCACAGTGTGAATTGGAAGGGGCGAAATGCATGCTAACTTGCTACAGTTCCCCGCTGGGATAATCCCCTTTGGAACCTCGTCCAAGTTTGAAGACGCCGAAAGTGTGAAAGCTAAGGCGGCATTTGACCCAGACTGTAAGTTTTCAGACTCATGGCCTCCTGCTTTACCGTTACTAACTAGACTAGACATTCCAGAAGCTACAGACGGTGCACCATGTGCAGTTCAAATCATTGCCCCTCGATTTAGAGACGAGGAATGCCTCCAGGCAATGAATATAGTAGATAAGGCTTTTAAAGTCTCTCGGGCACAGAAGCTGTAGTGGATATCCACGTAATTATAAAAGTTATCATCGAGGACAGACACCCCCGGCTCTCTTTTTCATAGCCTGAATAGATATAAAAGGAAGGAATAATTACACGTCGTTGCACATCTCAATAATCTCTCATATCAGCGCATCCGTAACATCTTAGCAGCCGGTCGACTCTCCACCCGATTCGACCGCTCCTTCAACAACCCCAATATCACAATCTTGAACTGCTGGCCCAGGTCATCCCACGCAAAATCGGGGTTCAAAGCCTTGACAAAGACCCGCATCGTGGAAACAGGAACCTTGGTAATCGCGCAGACGTCTTCGGCTGCTAGGGCCCTGTCCATTGTGGAGACGAAGTGAGGAGCAAGAGAAGCCTTGAACGGCGCGAAACTTCCCTCGTCGATGGGTTCTGCGACAATCGCGGTCTTTTGCACGAGTGGTTCTGCCTTTTCTGCAGGCTTGGGGCGTTTGCCTGTTAGGACTTCCTCGAGAAATTCCTCATCCAGAGGTTCGACACCGCTCTTGGCTGGGTCCTTTCCAACCTGCCACGCCACGCGGTTCTTCTCTGCATCATCCATAACCCGCCAAACGATCTTCTTGGTCCGATTCTTGGTCTCCTGATCAGCGTCCTCTGCCACATCTGCGTCGATAAGTAGGCGATAACTGGACATGTTCTGGACCTTCAACTTCTCGGGGTCGGTTTGCCACAGGGAAGCAATCTCTGTGTGCTTGTCCAAGACAGCTTGGCAGGTCGCCTTTGCTGTAGCCCAGTCTTTTTGCTGACATGCTTCTGCGACTGTGGTCTTGAGATCCTTGAAGGCAGCTGAGCGCTTGGTGTAGACATTTGCGTAGACGAGGTCATCAGCTGGACGTCTGGCGCCGCCTTTGGAAAGGTGGTTTATATACTTCATCATCCTCGTGAAGCCCGTGGTCTGCTTCTCCAGTTTACCTGGTATATTCTCCGCCAGTCGAGCCGCAATCGCCGGGATATCCACGTCGCTCGTGGTGAGCATTCGCTGGAAGATGGTGATGATGGTGTGGCAATGCTCCAGCTGGATGTTGCGAAGCTTGCAGAATCGCGCCATGTCAGATACAGCGCTCGCCTTGATCTCAGCGGTGTTTTCGTTCTTGGTGATGACTCGTACGATGATCTTGTCGAGAAGCTTGGCGAGATTGTTGTGGAACTGCTTCAGGGGCCAGCCAGTATAAGGATACAGCTCGACGACGTTCTCATACCAGACCCAGTCGGCGTCGCTGGTGGGAACGTCGTACTGGGGCTCTAGTCCAAACATTTGCCAGACCATGCTCAGGGGGCGGACTCCAGAGCCAGCGATGGTCATGAGATTTCCGAAGAGGCCTCTCATCAATCTCGTGACTGTATCCTCCGCCGTATCCAGTACCACTGGGGCAGTTGTCCTCATGTCTGCAAGCTTAGACATGGCAGCCATAAGCAACGAACTCATCAGATGACCAATCTCAGGGCTACCCGAGTGGAAGTCATACTCCCGCGAGGCTATCGCGCGACTAAGGGTATCTCTCATCATGATTCTGAGAGCTGCGATATGCGGCTCATTGCACTTCTCCATCCATCTTGCCTGATAAGGACTCTTGAGATTGACGAACTCGTCCCAGCATACCCAGGCCAACATGGATCCCTCTCCCCGTTGTTGGCTCAGGTAAGGGAGTGCAAGAGTGGGATGCGTGGGGCCCGCTTGGCTCCTGAGAGGGCCGTGGTGCTGGCTCTGGGATTGCTGGATGATGATGCCCGCGTCGAAGCCGTCGAGATGTAGAATTCGCGAGTCAAGCTCACAGGCGGGTCTATCGTGAGTTAGTATCGTTGAATAGTCGTTCCTATCACGTAGCAGAACTTACCTGGCGTCGATCTCACTGCTCTTCAGCTTGGACAACAGTTGCTGGTAAGGATAGGTCTCAATATTGAGCAACATCACACCCATCTCCTCAGCGTGCGTCTCGAGCAGACCAATCATGGTGTCGAAAGTCATCGACTTGGTAGCCTCGACGTTATTCTGGATTTGCGTCTGCCGAACGAGTCGCTTCATGTCATGCGTTCTCTTGGAAGTTGTCTGAGAAGACAGCATATTCGCCAGGCTCGAAATCACCGGCTCAAGGGCGCCCTGGGTTTCCTTGCTGGCCTTTCTCAATTCTCCCAACATCCTGTTCTTCTTGACGACGGACTCCTTGTCGTCGATATTGAACGCTGTCGCGACGTACTGGATGTATTCACGTCTCATGGGGCCCATCGTCTTGTCGATCTTGGCGGAGAGCGTGTCTACCAGATCTTTGGACAGTTGCTGGAGATGTTTCTGGCTGAGAAGGGTCTGTAGTTGAGGAACGGCTGCGGTGATGTCGTCGTGCATGGTGTTGATTCTGGCGATGCTGAGCTGCTCGAAGAGCTGTGACAGGTCCTGCGGTCGGACGACTTGAGAAGTGTAGGGCAGAACGATGGTGTTGTTCTCTCCGAGATTGATCAGTCTAGATATCTTGGGGGCCAACAAAGACGTTACAGCGGAAGACTTGACAATGTCGGTGACATCTGCTCCAAAGTCCAACTTGGAGGTGTCCAAGATTTTGGGATCCGCCAAACCGCGGTAGAAGTAGAAGCTGTCGCCGATGTTGGCAACGATCAGAGACTGCGGCCCTGCGAGCGCTGTTACAGCGTTGATGTTCGCTGAACTCAACACAGACACTATTTCATCCGACGTCGTAGGGTTCTTGTCAGTATGGATCTTCACAATGAACAATGCATTCATTCTCAGGTCAGTGGCCAGGTTTCGTGCATTATCAGTCATTCGCTCGTCGACAACCACCACAATGCTCTCGAGTTGCTCATAGTAAGCACGTAAGGCCTTCTCGTCGCTGAAAGGCACGTTCGACGGAGTCTTTCCTGTGGCCAAGAGCATTGGACCCTCTAGTTGAGATCCGAAAACGCAAGGCAGGACGACAGCTGACTTATCAGCCTGTTCGCCTTGAGTCCCAGAAGGAATGAATTCGAGACCTGTTCCGAAGCGGATGATCTGCGCGTCAGAGGAGGCAAGGAAGCCAGGAATAGCTGATGGATCGGTAGTCAAGATTGCATTGCGCTTGTCCAAAGCTTCGCTATCTGTCGTCACGGTTGAGTCAACTTCATCGGCGCCATTGTCTCCTCCCGCTATGTCACGTAAGTATCTTGTTCGAGGCTGTGTTGCGTAGAAATTACTTACTCTGGGCAGTGTCAACTTGAGGGGCAGAAAGAGTGAAGTCAGCTCTTCTGATGGCCTCAGCGAAACACGGACTCACCGTCCTCTCGCTGTGACACATCATGTCTCGCTCAGTTGTGGCGGTGGGCAATATCGAGCAGATGAGGGAGTCTTCGTCGCGCTTGACCACCAAGGGACAGCAAAGAGTTGCATCTCCGATAGTCGCCTTGTCCAAAGGAACAGGAATGATGTACAAGATCTTCGAATGTTAGTCTCTCTGATTAAAAGTTGTGGCCATTGCGCATACCTTTTCAACATGATCCGCAACCATCAACGCAGGATTCGTCCCCAAGAACCTCGTGATCCGCGTCTGGCGATATCCCGAGATAAAAACGCCAATGGGCTTATGCGTAAGCGTCTCCGTGTCTATCGTGACATAGTCGAGCAGATCCTGGTTGTTTAGGAGATCGCCGCTGTGCTTGATGCCCGAGAAGGTTTCGCGCGCAAGCCAGCAGCACGTGTTGCAGTCCTCGTCTGCAAAGCAGAAGTCGTAGTACGTGGGCGTACGCTCTGAAACAGCGAGGATAGTGATGCTTCCTGACAAAATGGGGATTTTGAAAGTAGCTGCTGGAGCCTGCATGATCTGGAACTCGTCAAAGACCCCTGTGGACGGTTTGTCAGTTGGCTCTGGCGGCGCAGTCGGGCAATCTTACCTAACTGGGACTTGAAGCCTGCCATGCGCCTGAGTAGAATTTCACCCATATCGTCCAAATCAACTGTATTATAAAAGTACTCCTCATTGTAGCTCGAGATGTCAATCTCTTCGATTCCGCTCTTCGTCCGACATAATAGCACGTTTTCAGGGCTGAAAGGATGTGCCGAGCCGACTGGCAGTTGTCGCAAGATCTCGGTGACGCGACCCTTGGTCTTCGCCAGAGGGTCGAAGTAAGTCTTTCGTACTCTCTCCATAATGAATATTTGCCGATTGGTTTAGAGAAATGTTTTGCGAGTTGCGAGAAACGACGCCTTCTTATACCTGAACCTCACCGGGGTCACCGCATGACTCATGCATGGCCATTCGCAGGGCCGAGTGGATAAAGTGGTGACTTTGTTGGTTACTCTGCATTTGGATGCTCCCGAATTATGCCTTGCCATCAATCGGAAGTGACTCACGTGGGGTGCCTAAGCAATCGATTTTATGGTTAACCAACACAGCCTTGACACAGCCTTGCTACTCCAACCTCTACTACAGAGTCGCTATGTCATAAGAAATCTCGTAGATAACTTTCTCCAGTCATATAAAATACCCCATACAGAGCCTAGCATCTTGGAACCACTGCCTTCAATTCTTTTTAGCTCTTGTGGTGGAATAAAACTTTCCTGCTGAGACTTGACTCCAGCACATCCCGCCGCCGAAAAAGGTCGAATGAAGAAAGGCGAGTCAGCGGAATCAAAGTTCATACATAATTTTATTTAATCGAAACAACTTGTTTAGCGACCGATGAGACGATAATGAAGTTGAAGATAAAGCGCACACCATAAAGGAGTATGCGACACCCAGCCAAGACCAAGACGAACGTCGCATACCTCGCCGAGCCATCCCGCCACCATCATTTCTCTCCATCTCAGCTGATAATCTTCACCTTCTCAGCACTTCCAAGCTTAATATCACAGGTAAAGGCCAGAGGCTTAGTATTTGGGGTCGGTTCATGCCTCAACGCAACCTCAACCGGCTTCTTGGTAGCAGGATCGATCGGTTTGCTAATCTCGCAAGCCCAAACAATCTGCGCTACGAGCATAACCAACGCTCGCCCCGAAAATTCATACCCAGGACACACGCGACGTCCAAACCCAAAGGCTGCGTAGTTCTTCAAGTTGGGGTGCTCGGTCAGCGGCTCTTTGTAGGTTAGCTATATGGTTCGTGGGAGGCATGGCGCTGTGACGTACCTTAAGTGGCCATGAAGTACAGTGTTCTTCGGAAAACAATATCCCTCGTATATATCTTCCCTTTCCAGGCGGTTCGGAATCCCCAGTTCAACTTTGATGGTGCGATATGGAATGCTTTCCTTGATCGAGACAGCCTGATGAATGAGCTCTCTGTCGCTTCCATCTTTCTGCGCCATGTTAGTGTATTCCCTGACGCGTGAAAATAAGCCGTACCATTTATTGAAAATAGGACTGAGATCGCCTCTTCCGACGGCAACCTCAGGATAATTTCCTACGATGGGCCATCTTGGAGAAAATGAGTTGTCGCTTCGGCGTTGTGGTTATTGCTGAACGTACCTTTAGGTCCTGGCGGTTCTTTTGCCCCTTTCATACGACACCGATACGATGCTGCCTGGTAGATATACAAGGAATCCAGTCCCACGACTGTTATTAAAATCATGGGGTAATATGTGGAAACGTTTTATTTCCGAGATATATAATAGACTATCGAGGCAATTGCAATCGACTCGCGACTGGGCGAATGACGCATCTTATATGCGTCCATCAACAAGCTGATGAGTTTACAACGCTGTTCGGATCATCTTCACCGTATCGGTCTAGTTACAAAATCCCAAATCTGCCACAATAGGCTCCCGCAAGGCCCGAACCAATTGTTGCATGTTCAGATCATCCTAAGGATCGCTGATGGCTGCCAGCAAGCTCTCCGTCCAGTGTCCGATCAACCTTTCACATCAGGCACTGCGTAGTGACGTAGCTTGCGAAGCCGATAAGCGTTTTATCCGTGATTTTGTGATGGTTTTCGTTCTGTTGCCAGCGTCATAGGCTTATATGCCCCTTTCAAGTGGTAGAATCGTCATCGTCGCTGTCCTCTTCCACAACCAAGTCAATCACCAGCGCAGACCGATCATTCAACTTATCAAGCTGAAACCCAGCGCCCAGAGCATCAGTCGCATCATGTATACACCCTGCGACATCCAGGCCAATATCATACTCCTTGAGAGCAAGACATATGAGACGGAAATGCTCGTGGTGAAGATCCTCCACTTCGTCGCGCTGCTTATCTAGGTCTCCATCGAAAATAAGCACAGCGTTGCGGTGGATAAGACAGAAATCCTCCTCCACTCCGGGGTATTTCTTAATGGCTGCGAGCTTTTCTGGTGTGGTGCGGGCGCTTGCCACGAGGCGGGTGAAGACCCGGGCGCTTAGCAGAGCGTCGACCGCCGAGGCCTTCTTTGGTGAGAAGATGCAGACATTGGCAGGAAGATCCGGCAGGTTTGGTTTCTCTGAATCAGGTTCGGCTGTATGAGCTTTTTTCGACATTTTGGCTTGTGATTTTTGATCAAAATACAGAGATATTGGCCGTTGGAAGATTTTGAAATGGAGAAGAAAAAATAGAAGCGCCCACTGCACTAGACCTGATGACTCATCCGCCACCTGCATTGCAGATGCGCTGTAGGATAAGGTTAATTGTTGCTTAAGGCATAACGTGAGTGAATACAGGAAATTGAGAATGAAGAGGATTTAGTTTATGATGACCACAAGATGTGATGCTGGATATGTTAACAACCTAGGCGACTCCTTTGTATGTCGCACCAGGACTCGAGATGTGGGAGCCGAGATCAAGGTCTCGACACTACCCGAAGGTTAGTTGATATTCTATCTGAACATATAGATATAATCTGGCTCACGTCCCCCAGGTCTGGGCCACTTTGGTGACGAATTCTGACTAGCTGGAAGGTGTCCTAACCCTCAAGTACCACTTACGTTGACTGAAATCAGAATAGCCTCTGCTCGCCCTCTACACCAGTACATTATCCAAGCCGGCCTCGATGATCCCAATGGAAGTCCTACGACCCGTACTTTCAAGAATGCTGGACCAAGCTTGTTGCCTTCTCGTTTACAAATTACTCTCGGATAGTTCTGCTCGACCCGGATATCCTCCCTCTTCATGATATGGATGAACTCATGGATCTGGAATCGGTCCACTGTCACCGAGCGAATCTGTGGACGTGACGCGAAGCAAAAGGGTCTTTGCCGCTTGTCATGCGTGCACTTGTGATCCATTGCGCAGGGCACATTATCCCGCAGATTGGAAGCCCGAAAACCCCTTTACCTTACAGCACGGTTGTCCAAAAGTCGCCCAGACTACAGGAGCAAGTGCATCATCAGGCTTGGGCAAGCTCAACAGCGAGATCCTTATCATCAGCCCATCCTCAGACTATTTCACTCATCTCGTCTCCAAGATGGAGGAGTCGGGTTCGGAGCACCAGTTCCCAGACCAAGACCTCCTCGCAGACTTCTTTGAGCATCTTTGGGTTGCGTTGCCGTATGTATATAATGCGTTGAAGACGATGTGTGAGCCAGGTGTGCATGGAGCCATCTGGCGTGATGAAAGAGTGAATAATATTCATTATATTTTTTAGTTGTTGTCTACCCTAATTGCGACACCATCCTCGGGATTGATTAGCTTATTACTTGTAACTAATCCGTAATAATCCTCTTAAACGTTTATTTCATCCGGCCATAAATTGTGAGATTAGATGCTTGGTATGTAAAAGGAATTAGAGATACTAAGTTGATAGGGTAACAGTATATCCATAAATCATCAAACCAGTTGGAGCCAAATCATTCTTAACTTGCTCCCAGAAGGGAACCAAACCTATTAAGTCACGTCGTTATATATCTTATAGAGTACGGTCTCAATAAAAACGGCAAAGAAAGAAGATGAACAACAGGGTAACTCAGAACCCGCCCTGCTAAATAAGATAATAGTTTCATATGTTTGAACTAGGCATAGTCATCGGGACGTTGTGGTACTGGGAAATACTATAGACTTTTGCCTATTTATTTGTCTTCGCATTAATAAGATTTAATGATTGTCCCGACAGCAACCGCCAACATCGGGACAGCTCCGAAGCTGTTATCCGAAGGCGCTACTTCCCGGCGCGGATCGTAGTTCTTCCGAAGACCAGTGGAGTAGCCCTCCGCCACTCAAACAAGGGCGGAGAAAAAGCCGCCAGCCTCCGCCTATCTTCCGCCCCTCCGCAAGAGTTTTCCCCAGTGCGTCAGAGTCACAGGCATGGAGTCTGCAAAGCGGAAGCGAGCCGCCAAAGCGTGCAATTACTGCAGAAAACGGTGCGTCGATAGTTTCAGTATTTTGGCTGTGCAGATTGCTGACCGTTCACGTAGAAAGAGGAAATGCGACGGCAGACAACCTGTCTGTACGCTTTGTGAGGAAGCTAATAACTCGGAGTGCGAATATCGCGAAGAGGGCAGTGAAAGCAAGTACGTAGTCTGTAATCCTTCTTATGGAATCCCAGAGTGTATGTGAGATTGTGTCGGTACTGATCTGACTAGACGTATTGCAATCTCTGTTGATAGGGTTGATGAAATCTTCGACCGGCTTGAATCACTCGAATCAACTTTCCAGTCTGCCATCGCCGGACGAAGAGAAAAAAGCCCAATCTCAACTCCCTACCCCATATCAAGACATGGAGAAGCAATCAGCCCTGAAGATGGCATTGTCGCCGCTTCGTCGGTTCACTCAACCGGTCCTGGGACGCAGACTTCTCTATCGCAATTTGCTAACAACAATGTCTTCAACACCACCATGGACATACCCTTATCTCATTCATCAACCACTGGGAATCTGCTCCGTTCGGCGCCCGCGAAGGCTTTGCTGGGGCATTATCCTCCAGATTTGTTTCTTCATATTGAGCTGAGACGTCCTATCCCCGAGGGCCTTCGGCTAAATGCCGTGCCTGCTAGCCAGATTGATCTGCCGTCCTTATCACCCAACGAAACAGATCATCTAGTTAGGAATTACTTCCAGCTCGTCCATCGATTCCATCCGATTCTTGATCAAAGAGCCTTCTATGAGTTATACGACCGAACTCTTGAACAAGGTCCACGACCAGATCTTGCCTCGGCGTTGGTATTGGTTGTTCTCGCTCTTGGTAATGTCGCTGCTGAGACACCGAATCGCATGGATGCATGTTGGAGTCCTGGCATTCGATACTTCACACCTGCAGTTCGGCTTCTACTGACAGAATCACTGTGCTCTTTTGGCGGTGACCCTCTTTTACCGCAGGCGTTGTACCTGGCGGCGTTGTATTACAGTTACTTGTCCAGGCCTTTGCTTGCGTGGCGGCTAGTTCATATGGCTTCTACCGATGTGCAGCACTATTGGATCAGGTACATCTACTCTTGCCAGCTGTTACTCACCATACTAATAACCTTTCAGGTCTGAGAAGTTGTTACGTGATGGACAAGGCGGCTCGCAAGACCAGTCAATCCTGCGAGTGTTTTGGGCCATCCTAGTCCTCGAGTGGTAGGAAGCCCCGTTACCACAACTTGCGATGAAGCTTCTAACTGGCATCAGTGACATCCTCGCAGAACATCATCTCCCTCGCAGCGGTATAGAAAAGATTGTCGACAAGCTGCCGTATCCTTGGTCTGATGGCCCCTTTGAACCTTACATGCATCGTTGGCTGGCTGATCTCTCTTCTCGCCGCTTGCTAAACCGGATCCACTACGTTCTCTACGCCGAGGCCGAACCAGGGACAGGAGACAATGCGGGTGATAGTTCGGAAGAGACACTCACAAACCTCCCGAATCTAGCTCACGAGTTGAACCGGCAGCTGGGTGCTTGGTATCATCTACTTCCCCATAGTATCCGACCGAGTTTGGATAGTCCGCCTATAGGTATTGATGATACCATGGTCAGTATACGATACCACACTACGGGCGATATCATATACAGGCCATTTCTGTATCAAGTTTGTGCACTGGCGCCGGGGACTTCCCCCAACCCAGCCACGCTTGAGAATGCACGGCAATGTCTGTTACACTGTCGCAGATATCTGAATGCGGTGGAACATGCAGTTCACGCGCCGACAGCCTCATTGGAGAATCTCCTACACGGGTACGTATGAGTCTCACCATATGGGACAATCCATACTAAGGCTTTTCTTCAGGACCATGGCTGTAGTGCTACTTCTATCATTCGCCGCGTTTTCAAAACTCGATGCATTGAGGGTCCCGGATCTCAACCAATTGCAGGACAAGGGAATAACGATCTGCGAAAGATGGGCGTTTCCAGGGTCGAGCATCGAACAGATGGTTGTCATTTTGCGCGCCCTGCGTGCCAAGTGCATTGACACGGGGTGATAGTGCAAAATGAGACAAAACTTACCTGCAAAATTAAGGCGGCTTCTTGCTCTGGTGTCTGCAACTTGCATTTCCGGTCCCAGAAATAGTCAATTCCGTGACCTTTTTTTGACATTAAGGGCGTGCGCTAAGCTCATGTAGTGGGGCCGAGATTAAAGAAGTTCCAGGCTGTGGCGAGATGCTTCCAGAATGTCCAGAAAATAGCCTAGTTTTGTATTGCAGAGTTTGACTGACTTTCCAAATTGGACAATTTAAGTATTTCTCGCCGTCCTGCGAAGCCTACATTGGTACGCCTATCGAAGGATCTGCACTTATCACCGGCCCTCTTTATCCGCCCCAGCTGCAAAACCACATCACATTCGTTACTCAACTACTACTACCAATTCATTCCCTCAACCCACCAAAATCAGCCGCATCAATGACAGCCAAAGAACCACAGTCCGGCTCGATCTCCCACAAGCCGGTCAAAATCAGCTTCGCAACTCTCGCCGATGCCGGTCGCATCGCAGAGCTCGGCGCCCATGTCTTCTCAACCACATTCGGCCACTCAGTTGAACCCCACGAACTAGCCGCCTTCCTCGAAGAGGCTTACGCGGAGGCATCAATCATCAAAGACATCAACGACCCAAACAAAGATGTCATCATCGCCACCAGCAACGACGATGATTTCCTCGGGTTTGCTTATCTTACCCGAGGGAGCAGCGAGCCTTGCGTAGAGGGCTTGGAGAAAACGGTTGAGCTACAGCGTATCTATGTGAATTCTGCTTCGCAAGGCGCTGGTGTTGGGAAGGCTTTGGAGAAAGCGATTGAGACCATGGCCAGGGAACAAGGGTTCAAGAACTTGTGGCTCGGCGTGTGGGAAGAGAACCTAAGGGCGATGAGGGCGTATGAGAAATGGGGGTATAAGCAGGTTGGAGATCATGATTTTACCATTGGGTCCATAGTGCAGACTGACCATATCATGGTCAAGACTTTGTAGATGTTGATGATTCGGCGTTTGTTAGACAGGGTACAATTCTATGGATGGCAATGCTGGGACAAACGAGTTAGAACAACGACCGGCTGGTTCAGAAAGGCACTTGTCCGTAATAATCAGTCTCGGTGACTACGTCCGATAATTGATTATACGAACACAACGCTCAATCTCAACTTCGGTGATACAATGCGAAATGTGTAGAACGAGCTCGGTGGTGCATCCGATACCGCTACTGACATGAATGACCAATAACCAATTGCGTACACTCCATTCGTTCTAGACCTGCTTAGAATGGCTGCACCTCTAATTTGTCCACCATGACCGGCCCGGTGCAGGCGATCGCGTTTTCTGGGCATGTCTTTATTTTGGCGGCCCGCCCCCTCCGCCACATGTTTATTACTCGGGACAATCCGTGGTCTGCTACACTGCTTGCCATCCCTCTAGATCACGAACGCCAAATACATATTCAACCTGGGAACTTCCGATCTTATCATCCTCAAACCCACGAGAACATTGGTTCATCCTCGCAGCCATGTACATCCGCGCCGCTCACGCCGAGACCGATCTGCGTGTGCTTCGCCGCCTCATCCATGAGAATCCTCTTGGAATGCTCACGACTGGCATCAAATCCCCGACGCACTCTTTTCTCCAAAGCAGTCATATTCCATTTCTTCTGGATGTCCGAGATGAATCCAGCGAGACTGAACTTGGCCGACTGAGAGGGCATCTTGCGCGACAGAACCCGCAGAGCAAAGCCATGATAGAGCATTGTTCTTCAAACCCCACCTTGAACAGCTACCTCGAGGACGAAGTCCTTGTTATCTTCACAAGACCTGCGCATCATTATGTCACGCCCAAGTTTTATACCGAGACCAAACCGGCTACGGGGAAGGTCGTGCCAACATGGAACTACGCTGCGGCGCAAGTATATGGCAAGGCACGCATCTACTACGAGAACAATAACGAGACATCGAATTTTCTCGGAAAAGCGATCTCAGACTTGACGGACCACAACGAGAGAAATACTATGGGGTATACCGGCGGCGATAAGCCCACCCAGTGGAAGGTCACCGATGCACCAGAGAAATATGTCGAGTTGTTAAAGAGAAATATTATTGGCATCGAAATTGAGGTGACTAAGCTGGAGGGCAAGTTCAAGATGAGTCAGGAGATGGGTGAGGGGGATCGAGATGGTATTATCAAGGGCTTTGAGAATTTGCAGACGGCAGTTGGTGACGAGATTGCTCAGACTGTGAGGGATCGCGGGGAGGCAAAGGATCGGAAGAGATGAGGAGCGTTTTGCTATTAAGTATAGTTTGATTATAAATACTAAAGACTTGAACGAAAACCGTAAAACGTTTTACATTAAATGCCACAAGTACAGGGTCTCCGCTGTAAAAGGAGAATTTTGGTCCGATATATCGGTTACACAAATGGAATTCTCTGTTGTGCTTGCCGACAGACTTTGAGACACTATCCAGTCGCTTCACTGATACTTCCGTACCGCTTACATAAAATCTGGTCGACATCCTCGATGCTTCAAAAGAGACACTGAATAGCTCGGCATCGGCCTATCAACTCCGCCGTATCGTCGTAGTATCTTCAATGTCACGATAACCGTAAAGTTTATCTCCAGATCCACAACGGCCCAGGTAAATGTCGGCCCGTTTCTGGAACCCTTCACCAGATGTATTACCAAGCAATAAATCACACGCATCTATACACTGCCTCAAATTCTGGCTTTGACGGAACGCCCGGGTTGGGGACAATGAGCGAACACGAAAGGGCATCGCGGTCGTAGGGTAAGAAATCCACACCTCCAGAGCAATGCGCTAGTTTAGATTGGAGAAATTCCCCGAGCACAAAAATGACAGGATGCAGTCACACGCTGCTCAAACGTGGGAATGTTAAACGTGTGCGATGTCGCTTATCCAGAACAACCTTGCAAACCTTTCCCAAGCACATGGCTACGAGGATCACATCTTCGGCAACAGCACCCAACAAACTATGTAACATTGCCCTCATTTTCTCCAGCCCCAAAAAAAACAAAAAAAAACTGGTTTCTGGGGTAGGATGGTGGGTTGGTGGGAAACAGTGCAAGGAGTGACGCCGTGGCGCTGGGAATACCGGGCTTCCGAAGCGGCCGAGGGAAATATGCATGCAATTCAAACCGTAATGTCACTCCTGTAGAAACGCGTGAACGCGAGAGCAGAAATGATCTGGGGATACAGGGGTTTGAGCAGAATACAGATTAATTAGAAAAGCCGAGGCAGGACCGTTCGGCTCTTGGCTTCAAGCATGTCAAGAAAAATAGAAGAAGTGCTATTGCAGGGAAGACGGATTCTTGGGGGAGAGCGTTGGACGTCATCGCTCTGGGTGCCAAGGTTTCTGTATGGGCGATCGGCAGACGGGGCTTGGCAGAGATCGGACCAAGAGTTTTTTTGACGGCTGGGCGATGGGGATGTTCTGGGGTATTTGGGGAGGAATATGGGGGGAGATAGTGATGGAGATGTTGTTCACTGAGAGATGACTGTAATTCATAGAATGATACTATTTGATTGTTGAAGTAGATGGACTATCGCGGACAACACTTGCTGCTATTCAAGAGGCCTCAGTGTCGCGTCCTTCTTGGCTGGATCTCTCGGGTGTCGTCATCAAATATCTTTAGTTCACCCGATACAGCCTGTCAGCAAGGATCAATCTGCTACCTACTGACGACACATACCGTACGTGCACTGTTTGTACCTGAGCCTACAGCACCCAACGTCGCTGCAGCCCCCCCAAGCCTGCCATCCCCCAAGGCACCAAGCCAACTGCCGCCCTATCAGACGGATCCTTACTGAAGCCGTAAATTCAATTCATGTCCAATTGTCGCTGCAGCTTGTCCTACGCCATATCGTCATGCGGCTTTTCAGTGTCTGTGCTCGCTGCGCTGAGCTGGTGGTCAGGCTTCCCCGTGAGCTCGGATGTTTCCCCAGCTTTTACAACCCCGTGGAGATGGTATGTACTAATTGCCATGTATATCCTTTCCATCCCCACAAATCAAAATGGGACGGACCGATTTCGTGGTCTCGAGACCATCTACCAACGGGGGACCTCCGCTATTGGACAGCTACAACATGCCTGACATCACTCTCCATCCACGAGTATATAACGTCATGGTTGAAGAGGAATCGCGATGGTGTATTTAGTCCTCACCACCTGCTGTTATGTATCACATATACTCAATCAAAAACCACCTAGGCTCTTTTTTATAATTTTGTGGTACTAGGGTTGATAGCCTCCATTGCCCATCATGGCGCCGTCTTTCCTCACTGTTCACTTCGATGAGCAGAATCCCAATGCAGAGAAGGGCAAGGAGGCCGGTGCGCGTCGGTCCCTGGCTGGACTCGACTACTCGCCTTTGCCTCGCATCACAGGACGATCTTTCCTGCTGGCTACCCTTGTCTCCATGGGTGGTCTTCTGTAAGTTTCACATTGTACCTCCTGGTAAAAACAGCTCGCTCATATGGAATAGCTTCGGTTACGACACAGGTCAAATCTCGGGCTTCCTCGAGATGCCTGACTTTCTCGACCGCTTCGCTGAGACCAACAGTGAAGGGGTGAAGGAGTTCAGCACTGTTCGGTCTGGTCTGATCGTCGGGCTTCTCTCCATCGGTACTCTTATCGGTGCCCTCGTTGCAGCCCCTATATCGGATCGCATCGGCCGCAAGCTCAGTATTTCGGGATGGACGTGGATCATCGCGATCGGCTTCATCATCCAGATTTCGTCAGACCACAGTTGGGTGCAGATCATGATGGGTCGATGGGTCGCTGGACTGGGTGTAGGCGCCTTGTCTCTGCTGGTTCCCATGTTTCAAGCTGAGGTGAGATTCGGTGCGATGGAATTGCCGTTGGGATCTCGCTAACGTTGCCTACCAGACTGCACCGCCTTGGATTCGCGGTGCTATGGTTTGCTGTTACCAATTGTTCATTGTAAGTTTACCTAAATCCCCAGCTAATAGTCCAGCATGATCAGAAAGCATAGGCTAACTGAATTACAGACAATGGGTATTTTCTTGGCTGCCTGCATTAACTACGGCACAGTCACCCATCACCCCAACAGTTCCGCATCCTGGCGCATCGTCATTGGCGTTGGCTGGGTGTTCACTCTTATCCTCGGAATTGGTATCCTCTTCTTGCCTGACACGCCTCGGTTTGACTACCGGAGAGGTAAGATCGACCGCGCCCGTGACACCCTGTGCAAGGTCTACGGCGCCACACCAAACCACTGGGCCATCCACACCCAGATGGAAGAAATCGAGACTAAGCTCCGGGCTGAGAGCCAAACCAAAGGCAATCCTGCCAAGGAATTCGTCCAGATGTTCAAGGCTCCCCGAATGGCGTACCGCATCTTCCTCGGAATGGCCCTCCAGATGTTCCAGCAGCTTACTGGCGCCAATTACTTCTTCTACTACGGCACCACCATCTTCCGCTCTGTGTCGATTGACAGCTACAAGACCCAGATCATCCTCAACACCATCAACTTCCTCGTCACGTTCATCGGTCTGTATATCGTTGAGCACTACGGTCGACGCAAGTCTCTCGTGGCCGGAAGCGCTTGGATGTTCATCTGCTTCCTTATTTTCGCATCTGTTGGACACTTTGCGCTCGACCGCGCAAACCCTCAGAGTACGCAGAGCGCAGGTATTGCCATGATCGTCTTCGCCTGTCTTTTCATTCTTGGCTTCGCTACCACTTGGGGACCTATGATCTGGACCATTATGGCCGAGATCTTTCCCTCGCGATACCGCGCCAAGGGTATGGCTTTGGCCACTGCTAGCAACTGGCTCTGGAACTTTCTCCTCGCTTTCTTCACACCTTTCATCACGGCTGATATTGACTTCCGCTATGGTTACGTCTTTGCCGGCTGCAACCTTCTCGGTGGACTAATTGTCTACTTCTTTGTCATTGAAGGCCAAGGTCGTACACTTGAGGAGATCGACACTATGTATCTTGAGAGGGTCAGCCCCATGAAGAGTGCCAAGTGGGTGCCTCCACCACCCGAGGAGATGTCAAGGATCCGCAAGCAGGCTGGTCTTGATATTGAGGGTGCTGTTCAGGGCGGTTCGAGCGACGACGAGACTCTGGCTCGGCCTTCTGGCGTTACTGACGGCGGCCATGGACGCAAAAAGGAAGAGCAGGCTGGAACTATGCACCATGAGTAGTGGAAGAACATAACAGGTGCAAGTGACAGGCAGCATGAATAATGAGTTGAGAAGATTGCAAGATACCTAAACTAAAATACGTTCATAATTTCCATAGCTAGTTCAAAGTAACTATTTACTACCCAAGAATATTCCAGCGGCCTATGATAATAGTGTCGGCTTTAGCAATCCCATGTCTATGATGTTTGCAGATCCTAGGTTAGGGTGAGATGATACTGCCACGATTTGCAGTGATATCTTTGCTCCTTATAGGTGAGAAATAGTTCTCAAGTAGAATGGGCACGCTAATAACTCGCGCCTTAGCAGCTATTTGGCAACAAAAAGCACTTATACTTGAACTGCTGGTCCCCGAACGTTACAATACTGATCAAGAAAGGAGCTATGAGTGACATATATTGATTCCTACTTAGTTATGAACACTATGGGGGTAAGCCTTTGTACCTTGTCGCCTGTCCGGTGGTTGCTACTTCACTCGATCTCAGTCTTATTGACAAGATTGACAATTGACTTGGCCACAGATTCACTTATCAAGCCTCCCAAGAAGACGCTATGTCATTTTTCTATTTATTTTGAGAAAAGGTGAATGCGTTTGTGGGCACAAGAATCGCGTCGCGTTTGCACACATGCTTTGATTTTCTATTGTTCTTCTATTCACAAAACGAGAACAATGCCCCCGAGCAGCCATTTTCACCAGCTACGATCTCGATTCACTGCTCACCCTGAGATAAACAAATTCTCATCCTGCCTTTCCGCTATTTCATCTTTCATCAACCTCCCACTCGCAATGCGCCTGATCAGCCAGCATCAACACCGCAGCCATCGCGCACGCTTATCATTTTAACCCCATCGAGTTCACTAAATCGCTTTCACAACACTTCCACCTCATACCTTTCATCATGTGCCACACCTCAACTTACGAAACTCGCTGCACCGGCTGCGGCGAGACTCTAGACCACCGCCTAGTGATCGACCAAATGTGCACCGGCAAGCGAAAAGCCAACCGCTGCAGCCTCATCGTCCCCGTCAACGTAAACCTCGACTGGCTCGATCCTAGCAACTGCCTCATCTGCATCGCCAGGCCTGACATCCAGGCGGCTTACGACAAGGAGAGAAGGGAAGCGATCGAGGCTAAGCAGAAGAGGGAGATGATCAGGAAGAAGGGCGAGGAGGAGGAGGGGCTGATGAGGGGGGAGAAGAACGAAAGGGTTGAGAAGTGGATTGAAAAGACTATGGAGTTGAAGAGGCATCATGGGGAGGGCAAGAAGTGAGAGAGGATCGTGTGAAGGGGGACGGGAAGGTAACGAATGAATGGCTGGGCTGTGACTAGGCGTTGCTGAGCTGAGCGCGGCAGATTCCTGACGCTTTAGTGGAGTTGGGAGGAAAGAAGAATTCAACGAAATTTACATATTTGCTCCTTTACTTCTTACAACAAGGCAGATGAACCAGGTAATAGACCTGTAGTATAACGATGCTGAAATAGGGACTATGACATAGTGTCATATTTCAACTTTTCGACTATTTGTTGTCTGCGTAGTAAACATCCCAAGCGAACCAATCAAACATAACATCAAAAGGCCGTTTGGTGCCACGGGAGCCTTGCTCTGATGCCTCTCCCGGATGAGCTGGCCCTGTGCTTGATCCACTGGTCTGCATTTCCTCAGGAACAGCCGACGTCTGAAGCAGATCCGCCGGGAGCCACTCGAGATAATGTTCCAGAGATACGCCAACCTCGTCACCTAGCTCCGCTCTCATTTGCTCCACAGGCACCCCTGTGCTGTCGAGTACTCCGCTCATCGGTCCTTGAGTCATCAGTGACGGCCCCTGAGCAGATATTCCAGCTTTGTCCAGTATATCACGGTTACCAAGCTCCCGTTGAATCAATTGCAGGAATACACTTGCAACATTCTCAAGACGTGCACACAAAGGAGCTAACAGTCGCATCTGGCCTCGCATACTTGAGTAATACGAGACCGTCGTTGCCAAGAGGTCCCTATCCTGTTGGATAGTGCTTACGCTCAAGTAGACATGGCACTTCATCAGATGCCCGTAAATGATGAAGTAGGGTATGAAGGGGAAGTATAGTAGGTGCCTGTACCTTGATGTATGAGTCCTGTAGGCGCAAGTTGGCGGGATGGCTAACGTACCAGATCATGCTGTTGAAGAGCGATGTCCAATTTGACACCATCGACGGTAGAAGTGAGATTGCCTCGCGAGCAGCCTCTAGTCGTAAGCTTACCGATGCAGGGTCGCGATGGCTAAGAGTCATCAGAGTATGCAAGTACTCAAACTTCACGGTGCTGATGCCCAGTGACATCTCGCGCAGCTGGTTCGGACTCGAAGATGATCTTTCATTAATCATAATGTCTTCCAGCGTCTGCGAGAGTATTAGAATTATAAAGCATTTCCTTTCCAATAAATTAAGTAAAGCCATAAGCATGTTTCTCACCTTGTTTGTTCGAGCATGCCATTCAACAAGCCTTATTCTCAGATGCTCTTTTGTCCCAGCCATCTGTCCGCGATTGAATGGTTTGAAGCCATCCCCCGTTAATCTGGCAAGCTCCATACGTGCAAGAAACATATGAGCCCCAAACATTGATGGTCTTCCTTTTCTCTCGCTGGTTCCAGGAGCGTCGTCGCGAGGTTGGAATCTCGTCAAGTATCCCAGATCCGGAAGTGGAGCATGCGAATAAGTGTCAGAGGGAAGAAAACAAGGTCTACCAAAAGCCAGAGAACATGACTTATCGACAGCGAAGAGAAGCCAGAAGAGACTCAATCGTCGTTGCCGGGTCTCGAAGTCCACGTTTGCAGATGCGTGCAGTCCCAGCGCCTCAGCCTGGCGACATGCGTGGCCAACTAGCATCCAGGATACATTCGGTGAGGCGTAGTCTTCTCCATGAATTGCGAGGAGAGTGAGAGCTTGAAGATGCGATTCGTGAGGTTCGAGGAAGATGCTGCTGTCGTTGAGCGCTAGTTTCATGTTTTGGCGGAACTTCTGAGCTTTGATGCTTTCTTCATCTGACAGCAGTGCGAGAATCATGTAGTTGACATATACAACCCATGCTTTTCGACGCACAGTTTCTGGCTTGAATACTACTTGGATGAGGAGGTCTTCTGACGGTGCCAAGAAAAAGGTATCACCCAAGCTAGCGTTTTCTAGGAATTCTTCGATATTACCTGTTATCCAATGTTTCATAGTTATGGCAATGTTGATACTCACTACCAATCAGTTGGTACCCTTCAGCCCTGGATGGTACATAAAAGCTAGTTTCAGCTTGTGCGTTATTGACTACTGCCGTCGTCAATGAGTTTGACAAATATTGTAGCTCGCTTATGGCATCGCGATGCAGAGGATCTGAGCCAAGGGCCGAGATACTAATACTAGCGGACGCGTCCTTCAGGAATGAGAAGGAATGAGAGTCTCCAACAACCAACTTGGCCACAGGGTCGTCCTCCTGTGCAATCATCAAGTGCGCCTTTCTGGTATTCAGGCCAGTGTTATCACGAGAATTAGACGCGACCTCGTTCATGCTCTCCAGAGCTTTAGTGACAGTGTCGGTCAAGGTTTGAACAGCCTGTTCTACTCTTTCCAATCGATGTTGAATTGTGTGCAATTCTTGATGGCTTGTCGCGGCTGATGGGGTAGGCGCATGGTTGCTGGGATGTGGCTTTGGGGTAGGCCTATCTCGGGAATAGTCACAAGGACCAGGCCAAGGCTTGCAGGCGCTACATTTGGGGAGTTCCCTTGAGCACCTAGAAGATGTAGTGTTATATTCTGCCTCATACTACCGAGCAAAGGTCAGAGGTTTAGAGGTACCTGAATTTCTTCTGCTTGCAATAGTCACACTGAAGTCAATGTTAGTATCGGGCTGTTTAGCCCCGTGGATACTACTTACAGCGTAACGAGCCAGGTGAGTACTCGCCATGGCACTGATATACTAGATTGGTGATTGTTTGTGAGGTCACGTCAGTGGAAGATTAGGAAAGGGACTGATGGATACGAGCAGAGAAGTTCCCCTCTGTCATCGACTGGAGGAAAGCGATGTGATTGGCTTGACACGGGAGAGCAACTTATTCCGAGCTCAGCCAATCAGAATTACCCAACTCGGATACGTCAATGGAACTACAGCCGGGTTAGTTGCTCAGTTGACCCGAAGCCCGTTTGTTTCGCCTCAACTCATGTCTACGAAACTTCTATAGAGCTTGTAGTTCATTCCAGGCAGGAGTTCTGGACTTTTGAACTATCCGCCTGTTTTACTGAAGTAACCGAACAGTATAAGAGACCCTGAACACCCTCCCTAGAGTTTCTGGCAAAGTCAACTTAACCTGACCAACTCATCGCACTCAGCATCTCAGACACTTGAAAGCTATACTGTTATCATGGCTTCAATCCCAGCCACTCGAGCACCTATCGCCATCATCGGAGGTGGCCCATCTGGCTTGACCCTCGCACGCCTGCTGGAGATCAACCACATAGACTACATTGTCTATGAACGCGATATCAATCTTGAGCCCAAGTTCACCAACCAAGGCGGAACTCTTGATCTGCACAGCTCCTCAGGCCAATTGGCTCTTAAGGAGGCTGAGCTCTATGACGAGTTCAGAAAGATCGCACGATGGGATGCATCGCGTGTTTGTATGCAGAATCCATCTGGCACCGTCAAGGCGGTGTTTGGAGAGGACCGTGATGCGCCTGAGATTGATCGACTGCAGCTTCGGAAGATGTTGCTTGACTCGGTCCCGGCTCACAAGATTCGTTGGGGGCATGGTGTAAAATCAGTTGAGAAGGGGAAGACAGCCGCTGACCATGTGTTACGATTTGCAAACGGCAACTCGGCAACTGGTTACCGTCTCATCATCGGCGCGGACGGTGCTTGGAGTAAGATACGTGCTATGGTAAGTCAATGAACTACAGCTTACTGTCTCAACTGACATGTTGCCAGCTCACAACGGCCAAGCCAGAGTATTCGGGCAAGGTATTCATCGATGGCAGCATATCGCAAGACAACCCAAGCTACGCCGCCGCATTGAGCCATGCAGGACCTGGCAATATGTTAGCTATGGGGCAGTATAAGATGCTTGCCGTTCAGCAACTGGCTGACCGGTCCTATCGTTTCTACATGGGAATGGATGCCCCAGAAGACCTTTACCAGAAACCATTGAGTATTGAGGACACAGAGGCTATACGACGGAAGTTTCTGTCATCACCAGAGTTCTTTGCCAATTGGGAACTAAATCTCAAAGAGTATCTTGCCAATGCTGAAGGACCGTTCCGCGCATGGCCCTTATATCGTCTACCGGTTGCCTCGTTGAGTTGGAAGCGAGTCCCTGGGGTCACTCTGCTTGGGGACGCTGCTCATCTTTCTACGCCACTCGTGGGCGAAGGTGTAAACATGGCGATGCTTGATGCATTGATGTTAGCCAGAGGTATCATCAAACACTGTACATCTGGGGAGGATGGAGACGACAAGAAAATGGAGAGAGCTCTAGCTGAGTATGAACAAGAAATGTTTGAGCGTGGTGGAGATTACATATCACGTTGTATTGGCCGCGAGAAGGAGTTCTTTTCGGAAAATGCCGCAGAAGACTTCATCAACATGGTCAGTGGTGCTATACAAGGTGGAGATAGAGAGGCAACAACAAAGTCTTGATGGGCAAAATTGGCGCAACGGGTTGATAAGATCACGTCATGGGCATATTTCAAACTGCAAACACGTTGCAATGGACAGATTATGAGGGATAAGTATCCTTGGTTGTATATTTGAAGTGAAAGTAAAACCGTGGATGCTGAGTGATTTATCATCTCGTTCTCAGACCCGGTATCAAGTTTTGCCTAAAAAGACAGGGAGGTCAAATAAATCCCGGTCAAGTGCCCAAATATTCTCAAACATTCGTATACTCATTTCAACGGCTCACAGTTAAGCTTTTTTCTTCTTCATGTTCGCACTGCATTTATTGGCTCTGGACGGTAACGGCCTTGGCGACCTGCTCCTGGAGACCATTGGCCTTCTCCTTGAGGTCGCTAAGGATGCCCTTATCCTGGTTTCCATTGGTCTTGGATGAGCCGAGGACGTAGTCATCGTTGTCACTGCTGGAATCCTGCTGGAGACCGTCGACTCCCTCGGGGCCAGAGGCGTGAAGCTTGGCGTTCTCGACCCCGTTCATGGAGACTTGTTTCATCTGGCCGGCCTCGACAGGGGCGCCGTTGACGGTGTAGCCAGTGTCGCTGGAGTCGACAAAGGCTTCAAGACCAGCTCCCTCGCGGGGGTAGGACTTCATGATTCTCTTGTGCTCCTCGAGAGCAGCAACCATCTCGTCGTGGCTGACATCGTTGAGGAAGACACAGTCACCCATGGGGTTGACGGGGACAGCAGCTCGGAGCTTACCGTCACGGGTCTTGAGAATGGCAGCGGTGGCCTTCTCGAGGAGAGGGGCGTCGAACTGGGGGTGGTCCATGGAGAGACCGGCACGGGAGAAGAGGTTCAGGAGACGAGTATGCTCCTCGGAGGAGAGAAGACCACGAACGTGGGCGAGAGTGGCAGAGTAGGCCATGTCAATGGAAATGGCATGTCCGTGGCGGAGAGGAGTCTCAGGGACGAGCTCATGGAGAGGAGACCAGGTGTGGCCGTAGGCAATGACACGGTCAAGCATGATCTCGTGGAGGTTTGGTGTCTCAAGCTTGAGCATCTCATGGATACCGGCACGGCAAATCTTATCAGCGATCTCCTTGATCTCAGGAGAAGCGTCGTCAGATCGACCGAAGCCAGTGTCAATCAGCTGCTCGCAGTACTTCTCAAGAAGATCGTAAGTGTCCTTGTGGGCACAGGTGGAGATCTTGATCAGCTCGGCGAATCCATTTCGGATCTGAGCTACTGGGAGACTGCGGAGGAATGTGAAGTCAAGGAAGGTGTGAGAGGGAGCGTGGTAAGCACCCAGACGGTTCTTGTAACGGCCGTAGTTGACAGCGACCTTGATAGAGACGGAGGCGTCAATAAGACCAATGACTGTGGTGGGGATTCGGATGTAGTTGGTGTTGCGGCGGTAAGCAGCACAAGCGAATCTGGGTCTGTTAGATGTTGTTATTGGAGAGAGAGATAGTAAGGAACTTACCCAGCAACGTCTGTGACGAGGCCACCACCGACGACAAGGACAGGCTCCTTGCGGTAAATACCAAACTCGGTCATAGAGTCGACAATGGACAGAAGAGTCTCCATAGACTTGGCCTTCTCGCCAATCATGGTCTTGTGGATGGTGAGAGGGATGCCATAGTGGTCAAAGTAACGCTGCATCTCAGCGCCGTAGAGGTTGAAGATGTTCAGGTCCATAACAGCCAGGCATCGTCCCCAGGGAGAGTACAGCTGGTACAGCTGGGGGTTGGCAGGGTTGAAGACGCCATCGAGGAACTCAAAGTCATACTCGATCTTCTCGTAGCCGCAGACTGCGAAGCCCTTGGCTGTGGGCTCGACAGAGGCACTCATATCAGACATGATGGGCTGGTGTGGGAAGACAAAGTGCTGTACAAAGGATAAGAGGGTGTAGGGAAGATGATAGAGGAGGAGAGTGTGCGGGTTGGAAGTGTACAGAAGTCAATTGAGGACCTGGGATCAAGGCAGCTTTTATGTATCTCTGACCCCTCAGTCAGAGGAGGCCAGCGAGGGGTTTTGGCGAGCCGATCCCTTGCAGAGAGGGAATATCCAACTGCCGGCAGCGGAAAGAAGCTTCAAGCCAGCGTCTTCACCAAGATATGTACGCGATACGTAGGTAGCTGGCAGAGGAGTGGTGGCAGGGGAAGTACTGCGACAAGACAGCCATTCCGCTTCATCTCATTGGCCATGGGTAATATCGAGGATCTTTGAGGCCAGAATGAGGTGATGAACTCTAGCTCACAAGTGCATCCTCAGTTCCTCACCCCCATAGCTAATGCCCCATATGGGACCCGGGTTGTAGAGGATGTTGGTGTCATGATTCTGGTGTCATGATGGGTCGGACTAGAACCTCTTCGCTCAAGTTCCTGCTTGAGTGGAAGGACGGAGTGGCTCGAGTGGTTTGGTGGGGGGGGACCCCTTGAGCCCACGACATGCCGTATTCTAACCTGGTTGGTGCCCACGTCTTGCGCATGCCCACCGTTTCGAGGTGTCATATACTGAGAGAACAGAGGGGTGATACGGGATGTATCGTAAACGATAAACCGTCGAGGTCAGGCTAGCACGAGCACGTTGGGCAATGAAACCCTGGCGTGGACTAGCGAAGCCGAAAAATCAAACAAGGGGCTCGGGTATCGATAATCTTGTCGAGATCTTAGACCTGGGGGAGGATCCGCGTGGGGCGATTGTACCTGGATCCTCCGCCCGTGCTAAAACTGTACTGTGGGCTTGTCAGGAACTGTATTCTCGTAAAGACGGGGCCGCAAGTGGGAAAAGACAAAGTTAAAAACGGAGGCTCGTTCGATTACACTACCATCTCGCATGTGCGCGTCATTAATATAGTGGTCCTGTTTCTAACCCCACGCTGACTAGACAAGACTGATCCAGCTAGAGTAGGCATGTAAAAGAGGAAATGGAATTCGTGACCCTGAGGTGAGATTGGGGTGTTTTGGGGAGGGGGAGGATGGGAATGTTGCACTGCTGATCTGCGATATCTGATCTTTGTGCCCCAGGGCCCTTTCTCACAACTGACCGCTCTATTCTGTTTACTCTCTCTCATGCATCATTCTCGTTTCTCTCTTTTTCTTTTCGGCTGCCTGCGGACTGAGTTGGTGAGCACATCCACTTACAGCTGCGACTTGTTAGCAGTCCATACGTCATAGAAGTAAGCACACGCAGAGAACAAGCACAAGCATAAACCGGTGTATGATAATGAGGGGGGTTCTTTTTACTGGAGATGTCGGTGGCAAGATGAAAAAATGAGCCATTGCATCCATCTCGCGAGAACAGCAACGGAGTCTTGACCCGTTGAATCGGTATCGTACCATAGTGCACAGTCGCGATGCGGAGGGTACAAGGCTGTTCCGCACATGGTGTGTGAGACAGGGCGCTACGTAAAACGACGTGAGATACAGCGCGGTCGCAATTGGCTCTGCTGCGCTGTTGTGCTACACTCGAAGGTGTATGGGTTTTACCGGTGTGGATAAGGATTGCCCGCATATGCAGATTAGATCTCTTTGGGCAGTGTGCAAACCACCGCGTGGCACAGGGTGGCTACGCCATACCCGCTTCGAGACAACCGCGGAGCGAATATTCCTGACCAGAGGAGCTAACCTTGATCAATTCCCCCTCTTTCTCGCGCCGGGAGCGATCTTGGGTGTGGCCAAGCTAAGCCGAGAGGCCCGGCCTCGTTGCTCCGGGATCGGCTCCACTGCGCCGAGAACGTCGGGCGTCTGGTGAAACATGGCCACCCCCCAGAGTCATGACGTCTTCCAATTGACACTCGCGGAAATCGAGCCTTCGAGCTGTGTCCCCCCTCCCAAGCCTCCTGCTGAGCTTTGTATTTTTACTGTTGAAGCTCGCGATCGACATCTAGACATTGCAACGCTGCCATCTTCTAGAGTTTGCGTCTGTATCGCTATGGCCGAGCCTCCGGAGACCTCCCGCGTGCTTCAATTCGCCAAGAATCTGTCCCTCTTCGTCCTCAGCTTTGTCTTCCTACTGCCCAATGTCATTTTCGCTGTGGGTGCCTACGTCTGGAATCGATTTACGTCCAAGGGTCCGCGGCATCAACACGATGACAACCTTGATAAAATCACGATCCTGGTGACAGGCGTGAATATGGCCAAGGGGCTTTCCCTCGCTCGCCTGTTCCATCGTCGCGGCTGTCGCGTCATCGGCGCAGACTGCTACCCCCTCTCCCCCGGCCGCGTCTCGCGCGCAATTGACGTGCACTATCGACTCCCTACTCCCTCAGACCCTTCAAAGAACAGCATGAATGATCCCTATCTCAACCGGATAGTCGAGATCATCCACCACGAGGATGTTGACCTGTGGGTCTCCGTCTCTGACGTCAACGCTGCAATTGAAGACGCAACAGTCCGGGAAATCATAGAAGCCCGCACGAGAGCCAAGGCAATTCAGTTTGGCGTCGAGGATATTCGGAGACTTCATGAAAAGGACGCTTTTATCGAGCACACGAAATCTCTGGGTCTAACGGTTCCTACCACGGAGCCCGCAGAAGATAAAGAAGATGTGATTAACTTTCTCAGACGCAACGGCGGGCTTGAGCTTAAGCCTGGTGCGAAGAGGTACCTTGTTAAACCCGTTGGCGTTGATGATGTTGCTCGGTTCGCTATGCCTTTACTTCCTCTCGCCTCTGAAGACGCTACACTCACCCGCATCGACTCCATCCCCTTCAAATCCGCCAGGTGCTCCTTCATCATCCAAGAGTTCATCACAGGTCCCGAGTTCTGCACGCACGCTCTGGTGATTCGCGGTCGAATCTGCGCCTTTGTGGCGTGTCGTTCAGCGGATGTTCTCATGCATTATGCTGCACTTCCCGCCGATTCTCCTCTAAGCAAGGCGATGCTTGACTTTACGCTTAGGCAGGCAGAAGACTGCGGAGACAACTTCACAGGGCACATGAGTTTTGACTTTTTAATCAATAAGGAGGATGAAGATGCTGCGCAGTCTGGCGGTGATAGAGAAGTCGCCATATATCCCATCGAATGCAACCCCAGAGTTCACACTGCCACAGTTCTCTTCAACAACACCCCCGAGATCGTTGATGAATACCTCTCCGTTTTATCTCCCTCCGCACCTCCAAGATCCCTGTCCAAACCCCCTCTTACACCCACCAATCCTCAGAAATACTACTGGCTTAGTCAAGATCTGGTTGAGCTTGTTATTTATCCCTTCTACCTCACTCTTTTCCGGGGCACGATGGGACTGTCGGAGATTCAAAAGTCAATTCGGACTTTTGCTGAACACTTGGTCTATTGGAAGGATGGTACTTTTGAGTCTTGGGATCCCTTACCCTGGTTGTGGATGATGCATGTCCATTGGCCTGTGCAGTTTGCCTGGTATATGTCTACGGGGTCTGTGTGGACAAGGGTGAATGTCAGCACTGGAAAGGCGTTCAAGGGATAAAATGCTTAAGGACATGTTCAATCTTGTTTGGGTGTAATGCTAGTTCTTGATAATTGGTTAGCATTATCTTTAAGGTTGTGTATAGTAACATTGAAGGTGGCGTTAAAAGTTAAACCGGTATTTGTAAGGAAACAATAATGGAAATAAATATTCAACTTTATTCTCCGTAATAAACCCTGCTTGCTTACCGTTGTTTCTCCATGGCTGATACCTTAGTCCATCATTCTGTACGCCACCGTATCGCCCCGTCCACAACCATCACCGACTACAAACCAACAACACTATTCACAAGTGCCACTTCATGCAGGCCAACTCGCCCAATATACCATAACTCTCCCTTTTTTTCTTGAAACTCTCCTTTTATCGATATTATGCGCCCTCGCAGGTCTTTTTGTACTCATCACCAACAAAAAAGCCATGTCGGCAGGGATTCACCACCCCACCATATCTGATAAGCCCAAGGTGTATATACACGCCAGAGTGGTATCCCTATCGTGAGAAAAAAAAAATACTCACAGGCCGTCACCCCCCAGTTTAGGCTGTGTCCCAAAACGTCGCCCTTCTGCAACCATGACCCCCAGCCCTTCGGTGCCCCCCCGGATTACATGTCAGGGGGGCCTGATCTGCACGCCATACCACCCTGAAGCCATTCCCGGTACCCGGTGATGCGGCGCGTTGCATCACACCGATCTGATCTGTCAACTGACACGGCAGTCCTAGCGTGTCAGATTGGAAGGGACGGGTTCTGTTTGACTGTAACACGTGGCTCGATCGTTGAGGGCTGCTCTGCTGTCCGTGCCCCGCGAGGTTCATCCCTACATTCGGGTATTGATGTAGACTTGACACTGTGCGATCATATGCCTTGCCGCGCTTGGACTTTAATAGTGTAACACTGGATAGTCTTCGAGAATGCTCTAGTTTATTGCCTCTTCTGGTAGGGCTGATGGGCAACGGTTCAGGCCAGTTAGTGCAACATCCGCATATATCCACAGGATAGATGGATGCTAGATACTCCAATGGGTATATATCAATATGAACTATGGATTAGAAGAACTGATCTGTTATTCTTATCTTTACGATGAGTAATCGTAAGCTACTCTAAATTATAGTCAACTATCAGACATCTTCCGTAATATTATCCTAACATTAACCTAAACTGCAACGAACGAGCACTCGAGCCGTGAGTCGTTCCACAATTTAGCGTCAAGTATGTAACCTTATTCCTTCAAGTCCGTTCCTATACCATCTGCCAGCCCTAGTTGCATGCCAACTCTTGTCACTTGGGACTTATTTATTAACGGCCCTCGGGGTTGGTACCAAAGTCCCTTACCTCCCGGGTATACTTGCGTCAGAAGGCACAGCCAAATGAGTCGTGAATAGGAAAGTATAGTTCGGCTTGGTCACGTAACACATGCAAGTCAAGCGTTGCGCCAGCCGCTGGGTCGATGGCAGTTTCCACAAGACCGCGATAGTTGTTTCGTCGATGATCCACACTCATATAATGTCTTACATTCTCTATGGATCTATCTAAATTGTAGTTCGCTGGATCCCGAGGCGAGTACCCGAATGACAGAGCTTCAGTTCGTGTGTTCTATCACACAGTTCTCGATCTCGTGTCCGCACGGTAGCAATAGGCGGTATAACGATGGAATTGAAAATACGTAAGTCCACCGGTATATTGACTACAGCCTCCAAAGAAACTTGGGAGTTTGTCAGGCTTGCTGGATGTAATGTATCAGCGCTCTGGCAATGTCCCCGGCTAGTAATCTCTCATATAGATTCATTTCAGCCAGGGGGATGTTAAATGGTCATCCTGCTAGGCCATTGACACTCCGGTTGAGAGTGCCATGATATGTGAGGCGATCTATACATTAGCAGCTGCTCCTGTGCTAATACCAAGGGTTCGAGGTTACTTGGCAGTTCAAAGAAGGGAATATAATGGCGCACAGAAGCTGATCATCATGGAGTGAGATTAATCCCAGTCGCTCCTCTCAATGGCGATTGGCTAGCTCGCCATTCACCGCAATCCATCCCGGCGTAGATCTTGAGGATCACAAAGATAGACGCACAACCGAAATTCCCGGCCCTGGCTCGCTTGCCGGGGCAGCGACATAAAGAAGCCGCCTGGCTGCGCCACGAGCCAAGAGTCGATAGAGGCTGTGCCCCTGCTAGGGCCTCTCTCCTCTCCTTCCCCTGGATTTTGTTAGTCAGCAATCCTTTGAAGAAGCGGTAAGCTTGCGTATTCTTCTCTGCCGATCATTTTAACATCCATCGCTGGCTCATCGCTTCCAACATATTCAATCCCAGGTACATATAAACACGAAAAATGGCTGATACGGCATATGACGTAAGTATTTCTATAAATCCCCAATCCCAATCTGCTGACTTCTAGTCATCAGTTTCGCTGGAAAGGTTCGTTCAATCCCCAGTATTCGTTGACTACCCTCTAATCGCTACAGTGCTACTCCTCGGCGACTCGACAGGAGGGAAATCCAATCTTGTCAGCCAGTTCGCCGAGGGGAAATTCGACGCAAGTTCTAAGCCGACGATGGGTATCAAGCCAACCTACAAATTCGTCCAATGCAACTCCAAGACAGTCAAAGCCGCTATCTGGGACGCGGCTGGCCTGGAGCGATACCGTTCTCGTGCTCTGAACACTCCCTACTACGTCGATGCCGTCGCCGCACTGGTTGTGTACGACATCACCAGTAGGAAGTCTTATGAGAGCGCGGCGATGTGGCTGGGTGAGATCCGTGACCATGCCGAGCCTGATACTGTTGTCATGCTTGTGGGTAACAAGACCGACTTGGGCGACCAAAGGGTGGTGAAGACGGAAGAAGCCAGAAAATTCGCTCGTACGTTTGGTGGCCTAAATGCTTTTGTTAAAATGGGGAGTTATAAGGCTGATCAACCGCAGATGATAACAAGATCCTTTTTGTTGAAACTTCCGCTCGTGATAAAAGCCAAGTTGACATTGCGTTTCAGGCTATTCTAGATGGTGTGTCTACTTCGCCCTAAAGTGCTTCATGCAAGGCCTGGCAACTGACAAGATTGTTATTAGGTGTCTATAAACAACGATGCACAGGCGAGCAGCAGTAGCTCGTGTGGAATCATAATCAGAAGTTGTCGGTTATGGCTTCCCCTCTTTACCAAGGACATGTGAAAGAGAAAGCCGATTAAGAACAGACCCGACTGCAGGGTTGGTTCATGCGCTTGATGAAATCAGATAGATATATGTCCTCACTTTCTTACTTTTCCATATGGCAGCTTGTTCCCGAGATCATATAATCATGAGCTCTGAGTTGCAACCCAAACAACACCCGAAGAATCTGTGATAAGTCTATGTACTCTCAAATGATTGTTCGCTCCATCCATACGCCCGATTTAACCGCCGTGCCAGAATAAGGATCAAGTACCCCTCGATCTGCGACTGATGAGGTCGATGGATACTGACGGGTCTCTTGATAGTCATAGACTCAGAAGGGCGGAACGTATAGACTGATCCAAATCTGGGAAGCACCGAAAATCCAAGCTCACTCATGGCCGCCTCGAAAGCTGTCCAACTCACTGCTCCTCGTGATTGGGTCTTGTCGAAAAGAGTTGCAAAGACTTCTGCTGTTGTTGAGCTGACCTTCATGGGTTGCGCTGGTGGTGCGGAATCCTTCTCTGGCAGTGGGTCGGCGGTGGGGGTGATTGTATAGACGGATGAATGTGATGGACGAGTCTTTTCCTTTTGCTTTCGACTCTCAATTCGTTCCGCTGGGTCTTGGGGAGTCGTGTCGGTAGGGACAAAGACCGCCGCCTTGCCATCCTTGTCCATCTTGTCTTTGGTCTGCTGATACTGCTTCTCCAGATTCTGGAACGTCTTTTCCAACTCATCTTGGTAGAGGAATCCCAGTTTTGTGCCTGTGTTTTCAGCGACGAACTGATCAAGCGCTTCGAGTGCTTTCGCAGCCATACCAGGCTCCAAAAGATTGTCGATGGGAGCAGCAAAGTCTCGCAGGTCAACCTGCTTCTTGAGCTGGTTCAACTCAACGTCGACTCCCTGCAAGCTGGAAACAAAGAGATATCCCTTCTTGCGGGAGGCGGAAGGGAGTGAGAAAGCCGAAGAGAAGTCCTGAACAAGCGCAACGATAGCAGTCATATCGTACAGAGTTCTAGCTTCCCTCTCTTCAAGCTTCTCGCGCTCCAAAGGGTGTGCTTTGTAGAGATCACTGAGCTTCTGCATCCATTCGACAGCCTTGGAGAGAGTGGTATCGGGGTTGCACAGACGCAACAGGTAGTGAAGTTGAGGGTCGGTACGCGTCAGCTCCTCGGGCTTTCCTTTCATCGAGATCTTGGCATTGCCTGCGTTGTCGTACACGTTGGAAAGTCGCTTGAACCACTTGGATCCCATGCCAGTCGAGACTTGGCGCTTCAGCAGGGCCTGCGTGCGAGCGTATTCGAAATGGTATATGTTGGATAGCTCTTGGAGAACTGTGGACTTGTAGAGCTTATCGATAGATGGCTTCTCTAGGAGTTCAAGGAGACTGGTGATGGACTCCCAGATGGCGATACCTTGAACTGCAAGATGGATTGTCTCAAAGACAGCCGGGCCGACGTATTTATCGGTGTGGACTGGCAGCGATCGGCCCTTTTCGTCAGGAACAAGTTCGGGTCGACTGAAGAACTGGATGTTTACTCCGGGACATAAAACTGTGGGTTCTGAGCGAAGAAGCGACAGGTACTCTTCGAGAGATGATTTTTGATCGTGGGCACTGGCGACTATCTCTTGAGGTGTAAGTTTCACGGCTCGTTCATTGGCAGACTTGGATAGAGGAGCAGTGGGGGCGTTCTTGGACTGCTTGCTCGGCTGGCCCTTCTTTCTGGTGTGTGATCCCTCTTCAAGAATGTCCTCAATGATTACGTTGAGACATTGCAGTAGAGTGATCTGTCTCTGAAGGATGAGCTCTCCCAAGGATTGCGGGATAAGAACACCGTGGTCGATGGCAGTGCGGAGGCTAGCCAAAACCTCGTCGATGTGCTGCGGTGAGACTTTGATGGATTCGCCGTACTTCTCGTCGTAGAAAAAGGTATAGCAGTTAGTGAATGGGTTGACGTGACGGAGATTCTTCTTCTTGGTCATCTCATCAATAACCTCGAAGTCTCCGGGTGAGCCATTGGGGCCATCACTGTACTGCTCAAAAAGGGATTTCGTAGCCCGATATTTGAGAATATCAAGCAAACGGTCCGAGCCTGGCTCTGTAATATCGGCGAGATTCCACTCAGGGATGAATTTGTAGACGTTGCCCAGAGACGTGTCGGACGAATGCTTGAGGACAGCTCCGTCTGCCATGCCGGCTTTCATACATTTTGCGCGCTGGAGCCTGTTGAACGAACGCCATGCGACTTCGACTTTGGCGCCATGGGTCTTGTATTTCCGTGCAAGGTCCCCTTGAAGCTCCTTGATCATGAGGGGGGTCGAGTGTTCATCCATGTTGGCTGGTCTAGGCAATTCCGATGCCGTGCAGCGGCAGATGACAATGGAAACACGAGGGGGTTTGTCGCGTATGCGGAGGGCGGATAAGGTCACGTGGAAAGAAATGCGCCACGTCTGTGGCTTTGCTTCAAAGTGGCTAGTGAGCGAATGCTAGCAGTGACGAGAATAGAGTGGAAGAATATCCATAAACAAGATAAATGTATCTCGATATCATTTTTATACATTGTTGATATGCTTTAGAATCCTGCGCTCATAAAGTATGATTATAACAATGTAATCCTCTAAAACATCGTCAATATGTTGACGGTTAGCATACAATACGGCTCAGCAGAGCGGCTCATTTCCTAGACATAGTGTCGACTTCCAAACCAATAGACCAAAGTCGGTAACACAATCTCCCTGATGGCGGCATTCCTCGCAAACGGAATACCCCAACCAAAAGTCGCAGCCGAAACAACCCGACCGAAACCGCCAAGTACCATAGCAGCCAATAGGATATTCAAGGGGAGCTGTCTGGCTTGAATATCGAACGCTGTCCAACCGGAGGCTACGCCGTAGCCCATGAATATGCATCCCAAGAATCGATACTGTGAGTCCAACAGGGCGATTGAGTCTGATTGCAATTTGACTCGTTCTGCGGGTGGGAGGTACATTTTGACGCCACGGACGAGATGTGAGGCGCCGAGGTAGATGAAGAATGCGGAGCATCCTTTGATCATGAGTGGTGTGTACTGCATTGCTGTGGACTGAGACATCTTGAAGTTCTGGGGTGGTAAGTGGTGTAACCGAGGCTGTAGTGGGGAATATGTTATTGGCATGTATGAGGCGAAGCGGCCTTGACGACTAATTTATACTGATAAACATCAAATTGATAGAAAAAGTCTCCGAGTCAGACTGGACGCGCGCTTATCTCGTCAGCAATGCTTATGTTCTGACGCCAAATCTTACGAATAGTTCCTCATTGCCGAAATACAATAAATCATATCGAGACTGGGACTAAAGGTATTTTCCTTTATCTCCCTTGACATTGGTCAGTATGCATCAGGCGGAATTGGGTTTTGCACGAAGCTTTGAGAGTGGTGGTTGATTTGTGCTGCATCACCACATCAAGGAGTGCTGACCTCGGCCTTCTGCATATTGGATATCGTCAGCTTGACAGATGACGTGATACCTTCCAGAGAGTGTAGCTTTTTTTATATAAAGTCTTTAGCTCATTTAATTGGTGTGTTGTCGCTGACTAGGCAACGCAGAGTCCTGTCGGCGCTTGCAAGTCTTGATATGGGAGCTTAACTTGGGTTATATACGGGCTTATTTTCAGCACGCCTCAGACCCCCACTGGAGTCGATCACTGCGTCGGACTTAATAGAATCAGTTGGCTTCCTATAGGTTGATGTCGAATCATTCTGCTATGAGGTCATCGCTACGAAGATCCCAGCAGAATGCCTGCAACTCCATTTTATGGAGCTCTGACGAGGCAATACTATGATATCATCGCGCTGTTCTGCTTTATAAAACGTGCAGAACCGCGGTGAATATCAACACGTTAATTCTAACATCAAATCCTCTCACGTCTATCCCCTACCACGAATCAAACATGTCAAACCTCCCCACCAAGGACGATATCAAGTCCCAGGCCGTCGACGGCCGCCCGATCACACAAACCGAGGCTTCTATGATCGCCTCCGAAGAATCCAGCCTTACAGGTGGCGGTCCTATCAAGGGCGGTGCTGCTGCGACAGCGCAGAGTCTGCACGACAAGCAGAACAACTTTCTCGAGAAGGCCGGGGAGGTCGTGAGGAAATCTCCTACCGAGGTTACGAAGGAAGATGCGGCTGAGGTGCAAAGAGCAGAGGTGAGATAACCCTGACGAATGTGCTTTTACCGGTTGTTTTGCTGACGGATGTATCAGGCTCGAGCAAATGGTGGACCTCCGGGAAAGGGATCAACTGCGGCGAATGTACAAGCGATTGCCGATAAGAATGCGCAAGGATAAGAACATAATAATTTAGAAATACATTTTTATTCCTTTTCTCTCCCATGGTGCTGGGTTGCTCTTTGAGAAAGCTTTCAATCGAAAAGACTGGTCTCGAGTATCGTGTTACCAGTGAGAGATGTATACTGGGTCAGATCTGGGTTCGTAGTTGAGTAGTTAATAAAGTACTCCATGAGATCTTCCTTCTGGCGCGGGTTGGCGTTAACGAGACGAAGGAATGTCGCGGCCAAGTCGAAGCCAAAGCTTGCTAACTTCCTTGCAATTCAATCGCCACTGGTGTGAAGCCCTAGGTCAGAGCCGTATGATTCGGGTCCCACATAGAAACTATCTAAATATAGCTGTGAACACATACAAGGATATTCCCTAGGTGGATAGGAAGCGGTGGCCTTGGTTAGATAGTCCTTTATGAACAGTAGCAAGAAGCTATGAAGTCTGCTGAGTCGGTTGACTAGTCGAATGTCGCCGTATCTGATAGGATCGGGAAATTGGCCTCTTGACCAGTGTTTTAGATGGTTCTTGATAGTTCTTACGTTATCAGCAGAGCTTTGGAACGTTGGGAATAGGAGAATTGACACGGCTTCCTGTGTTGCTTCCTCGTCAAGGTCAACAGCGAGCAACTTCCGTACGATTTATGTCTTGGATGCAAGATAGTATCGAAGCATAGCCGGCAAGGCCTGGATAAGGGATAATATGGATTGCTTAGAGCGAGTGCCAAGAAGCACTTGTAGGCGCAGCTCTATCGGCAACTTATCGCAAGGACCCATAGAAATAGCTTCTGCTTTTTGAATTCCCGATGTCTGTCATACTTGTGTGTCGGCGGCTGAGTTCAAGAGCCTTCTGGTTGATCAACCGCTGCGTGTAGTGAATAGAAGGAGGCCTCGGGTGTGGGCATTGACAATTCGGAGTCAATGATTTGACACGTAGGTGAGTGAGTGAATAGAAGGGCTATAGGTTCAAGGGGCCAAAGGGCTGTGGCGGTTCTTGAGATAATAGGCAGGTCATAAGAAGTGGAATATGACTAACTCACAGTGTGCATACTAGATTTTCATAATCAAAGCTTAGGATAAGATCAAAAAATAGTCCTGACACTTTGGAATAACATTTGCGTAATTTGGCATAGGATTATATTAAGCTTGTACTATGGAGTTAGACATTTACCTATCGTATGCCTTGGCTTACAAGAAAGCACAATGCTACATGTATAGATCTCATCATCGTTCACCTTCCTGACATTGACCTAAGACTCATTCCAGTCAATAAGAGCATCATCTCCAAGCTTCTCCTTGATAAGACTCGTGCTCAAATCCCACAGATTCGATGCGAGTTCAGGGTTCGACGCCTGAGTAGTCTCCTGGCCCTCTTGATCAGGGTCGACAAAGTAGTAGCCATTGAGATCTTCCTCCTCGATCCTGGAAGACGTCAATGCCCAGAGTGCACTGTAAGATCCCTGCTCCACGTCCCGTCCAATGGCCAGCATGGCCCACGACAAAAGCTTGCCTGTAAGCCCGGGGTATGCGTCTTTCCACTGCTGCTGCATCGAAGTGTTGACCTGTCACGACGTTAGCATCACGCTTGTACTATCATTTTAGAATGACCTACAGCTCCGGGATGCACGGACAGAGCATAGATCTTATCCTTGTTGTCCGGGATGACCTTTCCTGCCAGGCCATACTTGGCAAATAGAATCATGGCAAGTTTGGTTCGGTTGTATCGAGCGGTAGGGTCCAAGTCTGGGTCGTTGATCTCATCCTTTGTTCTGAACTGCACGTTCGACAGCTGTGCTAGACGATGCATCTCACTCGCCTCGAAGACAACGCGCGGAGGGGGCGTGTTTTCAAGCTTGCCCGTCTTGCGCAGCAAAGGCCACAGCTGGTTACACACATAAAAATGTCCGAGGAAGTTCACACCGAAATGGCGCTCAATCCCGTCGGAGTCGAGACCGAATTGGTTAGTGTTGATACCAGCTGACAGCACCAAAAAGTCAAGACGATCAAGAGATTCACGGAAGCCTCCAAAGACCTCTCGGACCTGCGCCAGGTTTCCCAAGTCGCATTCTTTCCAGTCTATATCAGCGTCGTGCTTCTCATTCTTGACCGCCTCGATTGCGTTGGCGCCCTGCTCTTCCTTTCGGTTCACCATGATGACTTTGCAGCCAGCGTGAGCGAGAGCGCGGCTGACTTCGTAGCCGATTCCGAGGGCGCCACCGGTGACGATGGCGACGCGGCCCTCGAGATTCTCAGGCTTGATGACTTGGGGGCCGACGCCCGTGGTTTTCTGGAGGATGGACTGCATGGTAGTGATTCACTGATAAGTTGATTGGCGTGGCCTATGATAACAATAAGAGCTGCGGTGGATGGATTTTGGGGATTTGGGTATTAAGTATAAATGGAGTTTCCGAATGGAACAGGTTGAGCTCACGTCTTTTGTAGTGATTTGTCTTTCGATCTTGCTTTGAATTGTGGCGAGAGATCATTGTGACGTTCACCACAGGTATGCATGACATCATTATATCTACAAGGGATCATACATTGCGTTTCGCGTTGCGCAAATGTCTTACTGATGAGCTGGAATGACATCCACATATTTTATAAGATTTTTGAGGTTCTGAGTCGATGAAAAAACCAAGCGACGGGATTAGGTCGAATTGTCAGTTGAAGAGGTGGCGGGTCGGTCAGATATGTTGCTGGGATGGAGAGATTTTGATGTCTTTCAGTTAGGATGGTCCTTTTTGATGGATGTCCCGATTCCATGACAAACCAATACCGTATTTCACAGTATGAGACTTTGGACTGGATTGTTTTTAGATGTGTCTACAATATAATGGACTGTAGGATCGAGACCTGACCGTTTGTGGGTTTAATCCCAGGCCACGCACGACTCGACACTGGAATGTAGATTCGAAAGTGCATCATAATGCAACGCACATAATAGCCTGCAGTAACCTCGCTATGTAAGCTTTACGACGGGACTTGCAGTGGATACATTGATCTTCCGCTCAGTGTTTAGTTATATCGGACGGAATTTCGAAGGTTTAGGGTAGGCATATCTCCCGCTGCTAATAAACCTTCGAGGTTACTTCGCCGCGGCATCGTGGAGTTTAAACTGACAACGCGCGGAAATTGGTTGGAAATTAATGCGAGCATCTTCAAACGCACTAACCTTATCATTATTTAACCCTGACATCATGGTTCCTCACAAGGCAGCCTTACCCCACCGATCGTCAGGCCCTACAGCTCGCTCTAAAATAAAATGATGATCCTCACATTTCTCGTAATTTGGTCTTTGTATTGCCTCTCGAAAAATGTTTATTTCGAACATGAAGGCATCGTACCATGCTGCAGTTCAATGTGACCCTGGCCCATTCAATTAACTGCTTTGACTGTGTTGCTGCCTAGCATGTGCTTCGCTTACAGACAGATCGAGGCTGATGAAGAAAAACCCTCGGGCCGGTTGAGTGAAAATGGAAATGCCAAGTCGTGCGGCTGGACCCCGAAATGATGCGGACGACCAGAAGGGGCCTAGCTATTCATATCTGGTGAGACTGAGTCATATTGGCCCGAGCATAAACGGGGTCGGGTTGTTGGTTGTGTAACAGGGTCCGTCTCGCCAAGATGCGTGGTATTTGAAGACAAGGACCGGTGAATGCACAGATGCATCCTCATCGCTTAACGCTCAAGCTGCCAGTGGCTGTTGTCAGCTGTCACGCATTAAACCCGGCTTGACAGCGTTAATTAAAATTACCCATCTAATAACCGCATGTTGAGAGCGTGAATTGGCATCCGCTGCCGGCAACTTCTGTATTCGCTCTAGGTCTGAATTAGGTCAAGGGTCAGGCGCTCGCTAAGAGACCCCTGCCCAAAACTGCGCGACAAAAGGGCCTTCCTTGCAGGTTAGCGACCTTTCTTATTGGCTACCGCATGCTTGTTAGCGGCCTTGACCAGAATTGAAGTGTCTTGGACGAAAAGGGGAATCGCCGGACTTGAGTATCGCAGGGAGAGGGAGACAAAAAGGTCAGCGGTGGGATGGATGGGACTGTGAGCAGATGGAGGAGAAGACAAGAGAAGAGGAATAGTCAAGACAAAGGCTTGAAGAGAATAACTTGCCATTAAAAGGTATAACCGCGATTCTGCCATGTCTCAAAGTCAGTCATATTAACATCCCGAACCTTAGGTACCTGTCACTCGGGATCAAGATACCCCGAAGGATCTAAACCGGCCGGGTTTAACTAACACTTCAAACGCAAGGACCAACAGTCTACTTAGCCTTATTAGCCTTACAGCAACCTCGGACCTGCACTAGCCAGGGGCTTGTGCCTTTTTCCACAATGGCCGCAGCCGAGTTAACGGGTCAAGAAAACGTGTCTTGGCTCTTCATCCCCAATTACGACCACCACATGCCAGAGTCAGACTACGCCTCTTTCGACAATGGCTGAGACTGTGAGTCTAGTCTGGGGCATACGCCGCAATCGTTCCCGTTGCCCGTTTATAAACAATCAAGACTAGCTCTCGTCCCCATTTTCTTCTTTCTCAGCCCTTTGTCTCTCTCACCCTCGTCATTCGCTCTTTTCATCCCCGTCTCGATAGCCACTGAGACTCACCCGCCCACGATGGCTCACTCATCGTCACTCTTTACTTTTTTCCTTCTCACGTTCCTTTCTCTCTTCGTTGCTGCTCAGGACGATGTCAACCCCGGCGACGTGAACCCTGTCCCGCCCGTTGGGGAGATCAAGACTGAAGATCCCATCTCGAGCCCTCTCACAGAGGGATGTCCTCAGCCTTGCGCCATCGCAGGTAACGACCCTGCCAACTGGACCCAGCTGCACAGCCTCGAGGAGCTTTCCGGCTGTGACCTGCCCATGCTTTTTGCCTTGAACGTCGAGAACGATTACAGCGACGACGCTACCTTGTACACCTGCGTTACGTCCACTTCCACCAATACCCGTCGCGAGGAGGGCAGCCGTGTAGAGGCGCGCGCTGCTGAGAGCTCTGTTTCTCTTGCTAGCAACTGTGGTGCTGAAAAGGCCACCGTCAAGGCCTCGTCTGCCTTTGGCCGAGCTGGAGCCCTTCGATCTGGTAACAGCGTTGCTGCCGCCGCCGGTCTCCTCGCTGATTTTCTCGATAACGGTGCTACTTGCGGCACTACCATTCTTTTTTCTAAGTCCGGCTCCTCCATAGCCGGCCTGTATGTCGGCGCCGAGGTCCAGAAGTCCAGCGCCTCGAGCACCCTTCGTCAGTCAAAGGCTCGTCTGCAGAAGGGTGTTCAGGCCTTTCAGGCCTGCGATGCTAGTGACAAGCGTGCCCAGACTCTAGGTCTCTTCGCTGCTGATGCTGTCACTGACCTTGAGACGGTCCAAGCAGCTGTCAGGACTTGGTCCAACGGCAAGTGTGTCAGCATTCCCCAGGCTACCAAGGAGTCTATCAACCTTGGTATTCTCACCACCAACATCGTCAAGACCCGAAGCGTCGAGCTGCAATCCCGCTTCGCTGGTGTTGACAATCTCCTCGCTCCCCGCGCCGACTGCCGAGCTATCCAAGTCAGCTCTGGTGATAGTTGCGCCTCTCTCGCCACGAAATGCAAGGTCACCACGGCCAACTTCAACAAGTACAACCCCCAGAAGAACTTCTGCTCCACCCTCGCCCCCAAGCAATGGGTCTGCTGCAGCGCTGGCACTCTGCCCGACAATACCCCCAAGCCCACCAAGGACGGAACCTGCTTCATCTACGCCATCAAGTCTGGCGATGGCTGCTACTCACTCGGTCAGAACTTTGGTATCACTCAGCAGTTCATCGAGGACGTCAACAAGAACACCTGGGGCTTTGGCGGCTGCAACAAGCTCCAGCTCGGCCAGCTCATCTGCCTCAGCAAGGGAAAGAACCCCATGCCTGTGGCTATCGCCGGTGCTGTTTGTGGTCCTCAGAAGCCTGGCTCCAAGAAGCCCCTCAGTGCCAAGACAGGCTGGGATCTTGCCGGCATGAACCCCTGCCCCCTTAATGCCTGCTGCTCTGGATATGGTTTCTGCGGCATCACCTCTGAGTTCTGCACCAACACCACTGCCAAGGGCGCTGCTCCTGGTACAAGCCAGACCCAACCCGGCTGCATCGGAAACTGCGGAAACAAGATCGTCGGCAACACCAAGAAGCCCGCCAAATTCCTCAACGTTGGCTACTTCCAGGGCTACAATCTGGGCCGCCCGTGCCTCAACATGGACGTCACCAAGCTGCCCGAAATCAAGACTGCCTACACTCACATCCATTTCGCCTTCGCTGGCTTGACGTCTGATTTCTCCGTCCTTCTGCAGCCCGATGTCCGGGAGCAGTTCCTCAAGTTCAAGGAGGTCAAGGGCAGCTGGAAGAAGATCATCTCCTTCGGAGGCTGGGCCGGCTCGACTGATTCCTCCAGCTTCCAGATCTACCGCGATGCTATCAAGCCCGCCAACCGTAACAAGTTTGCCTACAACATCATGACTGTGCTTAACAACCACAAGCTCGACGGTGTTGACTTTGATTGGGAGTACCCTGGTTCTGCTGGCGCTGCTGGCTCTTCTGAGGATACCACGAACTACGTCGAGTTCCTCAAGGTGATGAGGGCCAAGATCGGCACCAGTGGAAAGACCATGTCTGTTGCTCTCCCTGCTGCTTACTGGTACCTCAAGCCCTTCGCCGTCAAGGATATGGCTCCTCTTGTTGATTACATCGTCTACATGACCTATGACCTTCACGGTCAATGGGGTACGTTCTTTCTCTTCCACGCTGTTGATGTTTTTCACTGACTTTGTATACAGACTACGGCAACACGATGATCAGCTCTGGCTGCCCCAACGGCAACTGCCTCCGCTCCCACGTCAACAAGACCGAGACCCTCGACTCCCTCGCCATGATCACCAAGGCCGGTGTTGACCCCGCCAAGATCGTCATCGGCATCTCCAGCTACGGCCGCAGCTTCAGAATGAAGGACCCCAAGTGCACCGGTCCCACCTGTGAATTCACCGGTAGCTTCAGCGTTTCCGAGGCCGAGCCCGGCGTGTGCACCGGCGAAGCCGGCTACCTCTCCGACGCTGAGATCCGCCTGATCGCGTATGATGCCAAGCAGGGCAAGACGGGCGTCTCCGCCAAGACCTGGTACGACAAGGCTTCTGATTCAGACATGATGACCTTCGGAACCCAGGGTAACGGCATGACTGATTGGGTTGCCTACATGGGTCCTACGACTAAGCAGAAGCGTACGGAGTGGGCCCAGGGCTTGAACTTTGGAGGCGTTGTTGACTGGGCTGTTGATCTGGAGACTTGGTTCTCTCCCAAGCCTGAATAATGTGGTGTTGCGATGAGTGATCTTTTCTTCCCCTTGCCTGTAGCAAATCCCACACTAGGCTACGGTCTTTTCGATGTATATTTAATTGCTAGCTCATGAATGTATAATGAACTGCTATGACTGCGGGGCTTCGGCCTTGTTTGCATCTTCTTCGTATTGCTTCCACCGATATTCCCGCTCAACGCCATTCCGTCGCTGCGCTGTATCGCAGAGTTTCTCATTGCCGCATTCGCACTCTGCGCCCGGGCGAAGCCATCGATATGTAAAACTCCATCGGAGCTGCCTCAACCTGACAGTACCGTCGGGTAGAGTGTCCGTCTTACGAGATTTAATGCCGTGAGTCCAGTGTAGTCGTGAGTCACCGCTCATCTGCATCATACTCCTCGGTAGCAAGTCGATCTCAATCTTTTCTCCTGTTTCTTTATTTGCAAATTGCATGAACAAGGGTGACCCAAGAGAGAGGGAGTATAGTTGATCAAAGGGGCCGTGGGTGTCAACGTGGGGTGGTATTCCCGTGCCTGGAGCGTATTGTTGCAGGCAGACTTGATCCGGCGGACGACCTTCAGTTGTTGGCAGCAAAGGTACGAGCCACTCGGGGAACGGCTTGAAGGGCGTTTCTTCATCGATGCCAAACGTCTTGTAGCTGAAGGTGTATCCATAATGCAGTGATAGTCGTCCTGGACGAGTTGGCCACTCAAGCTCATTCTCAAAGATGTGAATTAGTTTGGCTTCGTGCTCAGCTGTGATAAAGTCTTGTTGCATAAATATGCCCGATGGTTCGATGGGAAGTTCCTCCATTTTCCTCAAGTACTATGAGTTTGTGCATTTCATAGTCGAGGTGAATATTGAGATAAGTGAGATTTATCTACCACTTTGAATCGTGGTACGAGTTTAAGTCCCACGCCATATTCTGAGTTTTCATGTCACGTGATTACGTGCAGAAAGATAAACGTGACAATAGATGATGTATTTCGAATAAAAAGAGTGGCTTAAGATTCAAAAATGCTATCTCTGCTGTTTCCTCTCCTATGTTGATCTATAAGAGCCTATGGGAACTTCTGCCCGATTACACCTCCGACAGCAATATCCCAGAACTGGTCTACCGCGTTGTTGAGAAATTTGTCCGCCGCCGCGGCCGCTCTTTCACTGAGGTTTTTGCACTCCGTATATGTCGTGTTGAGAAACTCGTCATCAGAGCCTTGGATGCGATCCTTAAACTCTTCTAGAGCGGCACCAATTTTGTCGGCGTCGGCGTCGATCGAACGGGGTAGATTGTGCTCGGCAAGAGTCATATGATTAGCAGCCAGTACCGTGATGGCAGCTTCGCATGCGCAGGTAGAACTCCTGATGGCCGTTAGTCTGGGATGGAATACAGAGTTAAGCGGTACTTACCATCGCAGGGCGGTGTCTTTGGAATTTATTTTGCTGAGAAACAACAAACAAGATCGCGCAGCTTCAACCAAGGCTGACCAATTAGACGGCAGCAATGGGACACTTTGAGCCGCATTGAGTGCTTTTCTGCCATGTGCAGAAGCAGAAGCGTAGTCATCGAGACGCTTGACCCAATCGGTGTTGTGGATGCTGACTCTTCGAGTGGAAAAAAGGCACTGATAGTAGGTTATATGCACTGAAATAGACTCTCTCTGGGTTGATCCCTTGAAACTGGCTGGCAGCGAGCTGTACCATTCTTCAAGCATACCTTCCAAACTCTCAATCGCCTCTTGCTTCTCTCTTGGAGACATTTTCGTAGCCCGGACTGAGTATACCTGATCGTAAATCTTGCCTTGGATGGTAGCTAGCCGTGCTCGGATCTTGGGTATGTTGAGTTGCACAGCCATGCCAAACAGCGTCCTTACCTCGTCTGGATTATGACGATCGGCATCTTTCAAAAAATCCGGCATGATTATCGTACATCCCTTTCCTGAACCACTGCCTATATCGTCGATCTCTATCCCAATGTCGTGGTCCTGCAACAGATATGGCTCGGATGTGCGTAGTGATAGCTCGCGATCCATGATGTACGTGAGCCAAAATAGGCGGGCTCTCTCTGCAGACTGCCGACGATCCGCTCCAGTCTGAGGAGGCACATTGAGCTTTAGTCTGTGAACCAGTTTCACAGCTGTCGCAATCAAGACACAAGCCGGGTGGGGATGTGCAGTATGCATAAAGAAAAGGGCCACGCCGAGAATAATCTGAAGACCCATGAGATCTTGGTCGCGGTAAACAAGGCTCTCCATAGCCGACTGAGCCCTTCTGATGTATACGGATGCTTGTGCGTCTGTTGAGGCAGCATTACTCTTACTAGTGGACATGTATAATCCCAGTGCCAGGACAACATTTATTGCCGACCATTTTACCTTATCGCGCTGCTCGGGAGACTCGTAAAAGAACGCACGGAGCATCTTCATAAATCTTGCTCGGACGAAGAGCGGAGTGGCATCATTGAATTCCTCAAAGTAGAGGTCAACGACTCCCTTCGTACTCCGCCAGTCGGGCAAAAGAAAGCTTGGTGTTGGGTCCAAAGATGAAGGCCCCGACCTGGTATTGCCGATTGAACTTGTGGGGGTGTTTGCGAGTTGGACTACAGGTGCAGTGCGCGTTGGACCCGTGGGCACCTCTGTAATGGCTATAGTAGCTGCATTGCGTGCTGGACTTAGGGCTGCTCGGCTGCCTACAATATCGGGCGTGGGCGGAACTGGCGAGTCGCGGCCTGGAGACTCTGCCATATCTTGGTCATCTTCATCGATAACGATCACATCCGCAGTGACTTCGTCGACAGTGACTTCATCAGCGGAAGCATTCCGCCAAATATGAGCTTCAATCGCTTTGAGGCGATCTTCAATAGATTCAAAGCGGTGCTCGTTTGAGTTGCTGTCATCGTCAGTCTTTCTCCCATATCCCAATGCAGACAACACTTACCTATGCGGTGGTGTATGCCTTGGCAGGGTCTTTTTCGACCGCACACCAGGAGTCCACACACAGGCAACGTTATGTAAAGCGCAGCCAGAGCATTGTGGTTTCCTTGCATCACACCGTATCTTCTTTTGGCAGCAAAAGTCACAGGCCTATCACGGAATCAGTAATGTGTATCTGATTGCGCTGCTGGGTTGAGGTTACCTTTCTACGCCCAAGGCCCCTCTCATCTCCTGATCGATCCATTGAGAAATTGAGGTGTGCAATTAAAGTATGTTGAGTATATATGGGCGAGATCAGAATGTCGAGGTTTACTCGTCGTGAACAGGATAAGGAGTCAAAGTCCGCGGACTTTGGTGTTTTAGTCATTTCACTACCCCGCCAATGTCCCGGACTCCAGAAACTCCGGAGTTTTCATTCTAGACCTAAAACAGATAAGATGCATTCAATGAAGTGATTGAATTATTAATGGAGTGAAACTTGGATCATAACAATGGTCTATTTGTCTACAGACTGTAACCAACATTTAGTCGCAGGCAAAACTATGGTTACTTTCTGTCCGCCCAAATCCCCTCCCCGAAATCACGAAAATGGGTTATAACCATTCTTGGCCTTCTCAACACAATCCTGGACTACCTTGTCCAAATCTTCCTCGGGAAGTCGAAGAACCTCATTGTGGATCTTGTCTTGAAAGTTAAGTTTCTGACCCTCAGGCGAGAAGATGTATGAGTAATAAGCCTGAATAAGTCCTCGAAGGTCTCCAGACGCAGCTTGCGCTTTGCCCTTCTCCATTCGATCGCTAGTGCTCTCATGCTTGATGTCCCAATCGGCATCTGTCGTGTTTGTAACGCGCTGCACGCTTGCCAAGATGTCCTTCTGGCTGACATAAAAGCTGGATAGGTACAGAGGCTTGTTTCGAAACTGCGCAAGGGTAGGGGAAGTGTCATTTTCGTCCTCAGGAAGTACTTTGAGGCTAGCGAGTGCAGCTGCACCGCGGCCGTACTGGGCCCAAGTGCTGGTGTTGACCTTCGCATCGCCATCGTCGAACAAAGTGACCTGGCGGCTGTTGAGGTCGAAGCCCATGAAGAATGGTCCGGCTGGGAAACTGTAGTCGAACCAGATGCTCCCGACAAGAACTGTCCAAGAGCTGACACCAACTCTCTCAATCTCAGGGATTAGATCTCTTAGGCCAGCCGCAGGGAAGAAATCATCAACAGCGCCTTTGTTCTCGATCACTATGTTTGGTGCGTAGATGTTGGGTATGATGTGACGAACGCCTGCTTTTCCAGCAGCGCGGACAATGCGATGATGAATCTCTTCGGCCACACCGTTTGCCAGTGTGATAATCAGGAGTTGCTGGCCTTCAAGTGCGGATGCGATAGACTCTTCATCATCGTAGTTGAGTCGTGCAACTTTGACACCTTCGGGGAGTTTGGAAGTGCTGTCGTTACGAGTCAGGGCAGTGACGGTGTGTTTTCCGGCCTTGAGGAGTTGTTCCGTTATATGGGCACCTTGACGACCTCCAGCCTGTGACAAGTCAGCAAAAGACACTCGCGCTGGTTGGAAGGGATGCTACGTACACCGACAATTGCAACTTTTTCGATGCGGTTGGAGAAGCCTGCTGGCTGATTCTTCGCATATTGGGATGTAGACATGATTGAGGATGTTCCGAATAGATCTTTTGGGTGAAAAAAACTGACTTTTGTGTTGTGCGAGCAAAAGCTGATAGTATGAGAATTAAATCTCCAAAGAGGTGCGAGAACCAGTCTTTTATAGTGATAAAACAAATCACTTGGATCATCTGTCTACACCTAGTAAGCAGTGCGTGATGTTGTTAGCAATCCGGACTCCGGACCGGAAGTCCTCGGACTTTTTGGCTTAGTGACCAGAAAGTGCTTTGTAAATGACTGACCCACCAACGTGATCCTTCAAACGACTGACTGGACTCAATCCTTCTATCGAAACGAACCCTCATCCTTACTTTATCTTTAGCAGAAACGCAGGGTCACTTCTGTTGGTTCATCTGTGCACTAAGACTGGCTTACATTATGTACGATGATTAACTAATACAAAACTATACTATTATATGCTAAAAGAAAATAAAACCCAAGAAATATGCATCGCGTTTATACAATAACCGGCTTGTTATCCCATTTCAACTCGCCTTCCTTGAAATTTGGCTCAGGCAGGAAGTTGAGAGTCACCGCTTTCTTAACAGTTGGACAGCATATGTGCTTCGCCAAGATGGTATCGCCGTTGACATAGGGCAAAACATACTGATCCAAGAACTTCCACAGGAAGTTATCCCACATGACAGCTCGAGTCGATGTCGCTGCTAGATCTACATCCTTAGTGACATGGGCTTGACGTATGTTCTGATACTCTGCGAAGAGCTTCGTGAGGTCCTTGATGTCGGGGTTTGGCGTGTCAAGAAGGAGATTGCGCAGAAGGTTGATCAGCACGACAGTGGATTGCCAGCCTGTGTTGAGGCCGAAGCCGATGTTGGGTGTCATCTTGTGAACCGAGTCGCCGACCAAAACCACACGATCTTTGAACCAAGTCTTGGCAACGCCCTCTTCGAACGGTGCAGTATGTGTCCAGTTTCTCGCTTCCCAGACTTGCTTAAAGGTAACACCGGGAGCCATGTAAACATCGCCGTATTTCTTCGCAAGTTGGTCGGCTTGCTCATCGGTGATGTAGTAGCGCCCTTTGGTAGGCTTATCAAGTTTGAGATAAATCGTGAAGAAGTACTTATCATGCGATGGCATGATAAGCTGCGCGCTGAAGCCCTCTGAATGTGTTTCGTAGTCGACTCTTTGCTCTAGCTCCGTCGACACAGTGGTGCCGTGGCCGTAGAAGCCGTAGAATGTGGTGGTAAAGTCCTCGTTTGTGTCGGCTTCTTTCGACCCGGCGTCGTTGACGAAGGTACGCGCTGTGCTGTTGATGCCGTCGGCGCCGATCAGCATGTCTCCGCTGTATGAAGTGCCATCTGCGCAGGTCACTTCAACTCCATCAGGGTTTGAGACCATGGAGGAAACTTGTTTGTCAACGAGAAGCTGGTTCTTCACATCGGAGAGCTCGTTTTTGAGTAGATTGATTAGATCCCCGCGCTGGAAGAGCATCCATTCGTGACCGTGGCTAGTAAATCGTCAGCGCTACATTCAAGACTTTGAGGGGTGACTTACTAATGGCCAATGTTCTCAATCATGTTACTCCAGCCCATGATGGTACCATCACGCTTGAGGTTGCATTTCTTCTTCATGGGCAGATGGAGGTCGCAGGCTCGTTGAAGCAGACCCAACTGGTCGAGAATCCGCGCGCTCTGGGGCCAGAGACAGACGGACGCTCCCCAGTTCAAATCGGCCTCTTTGCGTCTTTCCAAGATGACGAAGTCGATTCCTGCCTTTTGCAATGCGAGGGCTGCAAGAAGACCTGTCGGTCCTGCGCCAACGATGAGAACCTTGAAGTTGGACATTTCGGCGGGGAATAATGATCAGAACATAAGACAGAGAGAAACGCAGACTGTGTCTAGTTTTGTATTCATCCCTTTTCGGCGACTGCGGGTAGGATAAAACATCCCCGGTGGAACTAGCTTTACCATGCAACTGTTTCTGACATGAATGCAACCCTGCCGTCTTTGATAGGGTGAAACATTGGACCAATGTTACATGGCTGGGGCTCACGACATGCGAGACCCAGAACCGTTGGATCGCTAGTATAGAGATCGGCACTCGCTTACAATCTGGGCCAACATGGGGTTGGCATTTCTTCTCTTACTATTCGACAGTGTTGGACCTGTAGGAGATGCCCGATATTACTCCAGAAATTGTGATATACAGGGTCAAGTCCTGATCCCAGATATGTAAGAATAGGATTGTACATCGTATGTTAATATGTTTCAACTTTCCCCTTAAAAGAGCCGTATTTCAAACCAATTAAATCTTTGATCTACTGAAACTCAGTGCGTCAGTATCAAAGTTCCTCCGTGGGCCTATCGTAAAGGCCGTTGTACCTATACAATGGTCGCAATAGATGCTACTGGAATCTCTGTGATGTCTCAAGATTCCGAGGAAGATTAATAAAGAATATCCTTTATACAAGATAACCATTTAAAAGACAGGTTCCGCCAACGAGTATGAGGCTATTAATGCAGCATATGGTCATCTACAATTCATGTACTGCTTATTGGAATAGCATCATCGAAACTAATAAACATTTAAGCACTCTAGCACAATAAAATTGAGCATATAGATTAGAAACTAACCCCAAATTCGCCGGAAGCATAATCCTTAAAACGAGTTGCGGAGCTGAATGATCTAAGCCCACAATATGGAAGGTAAGCTATCAAATGACAGTTTTTGTTCACATTCTCACAATAGAATTCTACAATTACACGAGACGCTTTCATCTTATATGTATTAGAAGATGCAATGTTTATTTTTATCATGTTGCCCAAGGTCAGAGGCTAGATAAGCCCGAGGAAAAGAAACTATAATCTTTTCACAGAACAAAGATCGAATTCCACTGCTGCCGCACTTGTCCCGTCATTCTATCCAGACAGGTTCGTTATTATTGTTTCTTATCGCCTCTTCCGCTTGCTCTACAAGCTCCTCCCACGAAATTCTTAGCCACTTCTCAACAATTGGCCCTGCTCGCTTTGTAACTGACGCCTTTGCCCAACGAGGGCCACGAACCTTGCATTCTGGGTCGGCGCCTTGATATAACATGAGTCTCATGAACTTGGCTGATTCAAGTGTACTCTTCGTGGAGGCCAAAAGAAGTGGTGGTCCCTTTTTCTTACCTTTGGTCTGTTGCATCCCTTTAGGGCAATCGATTGGAGTTCCATGCTCACAGAGCCATCTAGCCAGCCGCAAAGAGCATGTTTCTCGTGCCAGGCCACATAGGCAGATATACAAAGCCTCTGGTGATACTTGAGTAAGATCAAAGACTTTATCCCACAACCCAATAAGCAAAGATTCCCTTAAGCAGTCACGGCCTGTGGTACCGATCCAGGACTCTTCAAAGCATTCTAAGGAGCTCTTTCTTGTAGATGGTTTAGCCTCAAGAACCCCCTTGAGAAGCCAATCCTCAAAATCAGGATATATGGCACAAGGATTATTCCATTTCATTATTGCTCTCCAGACATAGTACGAGCATAGGTGGTGTGGCGGAAAGTTGGACTGAAACCAAATCAACGAATCGACATTTTGACTTTCAATCACACCTTCTATGAACTCCCTCACGAGATCGTCGTTCGAAGAAAGTTGAAGAGCCCTCATTGACTCACATGCGCCTCGCAAGCCCAACTCCTTAACGACTTGATATTGTCTAGGATAGGAGAGTGAATCAAACAGTTGCTTGAATGTATTTCTTGCTACAGCTTTGTTTGCCCTGATCAGGGCAAACAAGATAAGAAATTTGTCTGTATCACTGGTATTCACATCAATGTCCGAGCTGACAGGTTCGCTGACTCTGTGGGCGTTGTCAAGATGGCGATCCCGCATTTGGCGAGATACGAAACCAACTGAATGGTATTCGCAATCATCCACTTCGCAAGTCCACGGACGGTCATGTGTCTTGGAATGTGCTTGTCTTTCCTCGCGGGTTCCAAAGCCCTGTCGCAGATGGTCGCAGCCCACGAAGTGGCATCTGAAGGGCTGGCCGTAATGGAGATTAATGCGATCGCAATCGCACGGTCTTTGATGTCCTGAGGTTGGGCAGTGTAGCCCTTCAAGTGTTTCGTGAAGCAAGAAAGTGGTACGTCGGATAAGTAAAGGATCCGAGTCTCTCCACTCATCTAATCAATGAAAATCAGCTTCGGTATTTCAGAGTCACCCAGTTCTTCATGACGCAACAAGCAACAAGTCCACGTACCTTTCCCTATTTCGAATAGACGTGAACTAGCCTCCTTCTGGAAGTGTAATTCGTTACACAGCAAGTCGTATACGCTCTGATCCTCTTGTGTTTGTAGTAGCTTCAACGCAGGATGTTCAATTCGCTTCTCAGATTGGAGAAATCCTGTGTTGATCCTGCATTCTAGAAGGTTGAGTAGAGCAACAAGCTGCATCAAATCTGCCCGTTCATCGGCCTTCGATGCTGCTTTGAGGTATGACAAAACCAAATGAGACCAGTTATCTGACGCAAAGTGATGGAGTCGGTATATCCCATCAACTACATTTTGTTTGAACAGATCGTCGTCAATCTCGTCGTGGTGGTGCTGACACAAGTAAGTGATACAGCATTCTGCTAGGCTCAAAATACACTGGCTAGGATTGAGGTAATTCTCAATCGTAGAACTGAAGAAATATCTGCAACCATGTCAGCTGAGAAAGTAGGGGACCCATCGGATAGAACTTACTGTTTTGCTGTAAAATGAACGAGATGAAGTTTCCCATCAATCTCTTCCACAACTGGGCCACACAAGTGATCCAATTTCAAAGCAGAAATACCCTTGAGATCCTGATTCAGATCCCCAATTTTCACAATAATGGCTTGCTCAAGCTCCCGAATCGTCAGTGGCACAGGTGAACAGCCTACCCAACCCAATGCTTTGCGGGCTTTCTCACGGATAGCTTGATTCGGGAGGTTCTCGTTTATGCGGGCGAAAATTCTTCCATATCTAAAATGCTGTTAAATTTTGACATCTTGAGAAAGGAAAGTGACATCATACGCCGCGTTAAGGTCGATCGGCAAGACTTTGAGATCGCGCCGTATTTCAGCAATAGAATGCAAAAAGTCCAGGCTCTTCAATACCAGATGAGCATATAGAAACATCCCTAATAGCAATCAATGTGTGGTTTCCAAGAAGCCAGGAAGAACGTTACCTTCGGCCTGCCGAGCAAGCGCGGCTATCAAGCCCCTAATCTCACCAGAGTCTCCCTGGTTGAAAGAACGGTCTTGGAGCCAATCATTGCATCTTTTCATGGCAAAGTCGTGAATAATTTCAGCGTTCAGGGCATCGACACGAATGGACTTGGATGGCTTTTCGAGTGCAGCCTTGATATCAGTTACTGGTCGACTGGCAATGAGAAGACGAGCTCCATCACAATCAACACATATCTTCAGCATCTGGCGAATGAGTCGGACACTCTCCATTTCTTCGATCTCGTCTAAACCATCAATAATGATCCGGACATCCCCGGTACCGTCGATTAACTTGACGAAGAGATCGATCGTAGCTGCGAGATTGTAGTCGAGGGTGTCTCGGCTAGTCTGACGAACCATGTCTTGGAGCCTTGCGTCATTCCGTGCAAGCTGGAAAATGAGAGACTGAATGACTGAGAGTACGGAGATGTTCTTCTGGTCATGAGACAGAAAGGCGAAAACGGTATTCCCGAGTTTTATCGCCTCTCTGATGGCGCATGCGGAGAGGTATGTTTTGCCTTTATGGAAAGAAAATGATCATTAAACGCCCAGGACAAGGATTTTGGCGAAGTTACTTACCAGCTCCTGGTATTCCACAAATCCAGATGATCTTTTGCGAGCCTTGAGTTGCCTCGAACCATTTCTTCATGTCTTCATTCTTGATCAGCCAGTCCCCCGTGCCCTCGCACACGCGGCCAAGAACGTGTCGTAGTTTCTCTCCGTAGTATACGGGTGCAATAGATGTTTCCAAAGCGGCGTATTCTTGTCGTCTGTCCGATTCCTCCAAGGTGGCAAATTTCTCAATGGCAAGCTGCCGGGCCTCGGAGGCCTCTTGAATATCTTGAAGACGGACCTCGTTGCGTAAATAACCGGTGTGATCTTCCAGCCTGTCGATAACCGATTCGATCTCTTCCTTTCTCTTTGGCCACAGAGCTTCGAAAAGAGACTTCAAACCTATCATAAGAAAGCAGGATGTGAGTAACAGCTAAAACAATATTGAAGAAGGATATGATGGGGACGTGCCTCTCATGCCAAAGAATTTGAGAGACACCAGGTAAAAGTCCAACATGTCTTGGAACAAAAGAGCAAGGACTTGGTTGATATGGCGTTTATTTCCAAATACGTTCACTGCATGATCGAATTCCGGCAGGAGTATACCCAACTTCTCGGTCATACTGACCAAGGCATCGAGAGACTTTGTCAGGTTACTGGTCCACTGGATGAGTAGCTTGATCGGTCCCCAGATGAGAGCCAGAATATCAGGCTTGACCTGAACAAACGTGTCAATCGCACCCGCGTAAGCGTTCATCCGCTGCAAGAATACCCCGATTCTCGCTAGATTTGTAAGTTGGCCGCTACGTCCTTGGGTCTGTTGAAGCTGATCGGTTAGGTCGTACACTTCGTTGATAGAGGTCGTGGCGAGGATTGTCGAGTACAGAGCTGGATTGTTTAGCCCTGTTTTGAACTCGCGAATGGCTTTGTTGAAAGCCGCTTGGGCAGGGTCTGGCGATGACATTTTAAGGGAGATAAGCAGTCCAGCCGAGAATGATATCAAAGTATGTTTAAATTTCCTGTGGGGGTGATTGAGAATCAGGCTGTGCAATTCAGCTCAGTAGAGATCCTGACCAACATGCATGAATCATGTGACCCCAAAGGAGAAATCTTAGAGGGATGTACCATTCTTTTTCTGTGAATCTTAACTGGAAACCCCACTGTCTGAGCTGACCAGTGAAAAGGCTTAGGCTGGATTCCTACAATGTTTGGCATTAACCCAGTAGCGAAACGAATTGCTCGATCAATACATCAATTCGACAATGATGAATGTGTGGTAGTATAAGACGCATACTCGCCGTTAGCGGAGCTTATCTTTTATTTGGGCACCTCCAATAAAAGATGTTCTTAGTCAAACTTCCCCGAACTATTGAGGCATCCGGCTTGAGGCGGGATCCCACCCGCTTGTAATCTACGCACACATGGAATCGATACCAGGGCATCAACAAGTACATGCATGGCTTTAATTAAATGTTACCAAATCTACCGCGAAGCCCAATACTGTCGCGCTTTATAAAAAGCAACGCCCAAAATCCAAATAGCAATGATAATAATCGCCTGCACAGGTGCGAAGATGGCTCCTCTGACAACAACAAATCCGCTAACCAGGACGAACACAATCGGGTTGATGGAAAAGGTCTTGTACGGGCGCTCCAGGCCGGGCTCGCGGTATCGCAGAATTATGGCACCGAGAACTGTAAGGAGGAAGAAGGAGTACTCTCCAAGACCGTTCAGCGTCAGAAGAGCCCGGAAACTGCCAAAGAGGATGTACAGTGACGCAAGGGCGACTGAAAGAATCACGGCGTTGATAGGAGCGTCACCGACGTCTTTGCTTGGTTCTTCTGATGACTCGCCTGTTTCTTCAGCAGCGGGTTTGAGGCCAACTCGTCCGACGATGGTGAAGAGGCTGGGGATCCAGCTTTTTCTCGCTGCGGCGACGCACATGCGACTTGCGACGAATGAATTGCCCAGCAAAGAGCCTGCAACGACCAAGCAGATGAGCATGGCGGTGACAATGCCGAAGCCTCGGCCCAAAAGTCGTGTGATGGCGGTAACCGCAACACTGTCAGTGGTGCTCACGACGTTCCATGGAAGGAGAATGTAGTAGCCGGCGTTGGCGGCAAGAAAGCAAATGATTGCTGTAGGGATGGATGTGTTGATAGCAAGAGGGAGCTGCTTGGCAGGCTGTGAAAGCTCCGCCGAGACGTAGATAGCCTGATCGCGTAAGTACAAGAGTTAAGCCTGAAGAAATGTTTGTCTCACCTTATCCCAGCCAGAGTAAGCCCAAAGCGCCGCATACAAAGCAGCCGAGTAATGCCCAAAGATCTCCCACTGACTCAACTTACTCCAATCTGTATCAGGCCCGTTGGGATTATATGTATCACGATACTTAAACCAGGATTTCCTGAACCAATCGCCTCCGCCAACTTCACGATCAGGATGTGTAGCATGAACACCCACGACCGCCAAAGCGGCTACAACCACAACCAGGATACTGAGGAATTTGAGCACGACAAAAAACCCGTTTAGACGGGTGCTGGCTTTTGTGCTGATGGAGTTTGCGACACTCATGACAACCAGGACCAAGATAGACAGAAGCTTGTGTTCTATGCGGTAGTCCTCGTTGATGACTCCCGCGGCTGAGTAAGCGCTCTCGACGAAGACGATAGAGAGGATTGCGAGAGTCGCGGGCATTACTGCGACGATCCATGTCCATGCTGCCAAGAAGCCCCAGATATCACCGTATATATGCTGGAGATACGGCTGAACACCACCTTCACCACGTTAGACGAGCATCGTGAAGCGATAGAAGGCATCTCACCTTCACCCGGGATAGCGGTGCCAAGTTCTGCAAAAGTCGTAGCTCCCGTCCACGCCAGGATACCTCCGATGAGCCAGATAGCTAAGGCGATACCCGGCGATGGAACGTTTGTGTCGATCGAGCCTGGTGAGGTAAAGACGCCGCTTCCGATGACGATGCTGACGACAATCCCGAAGGCTTCAGCGGCGCCGAGATTACGGGTAAATGTTCCTCGAGCCTCACGCGACGCGTCTGAAACATTTTGGTCTTGGGCATGGTGCTGCTCAGAGAGAAGCGGCTGCTGGCTCGCGACATCTTCATTTTGTTGTGAAGACATTTTGAGTCTAGTTTTCTGAGATATTCTGGGTTGGAGGTGTTGAGACAAGATGGCATGTCTAGTCATGGAGTCATCAGATGATGGGTGGGTCATTGCGTGACACGACGGTTAATTACCGGTACGGAATGACGCGACAATTGACGTTGATTGAGTTCAGATAAGCTTAATTTGTACACATTTTAAACTTTCTCGAACTACTTGCATTGTTTCATTTTCTTCTACGGTAGTATCATTGCTCTAAAACTCGGTACTTTTTGCCCCCAGTTGTCGCCAGGTTTCTTCAGTAAAGGACCCCCCAGTCAAGAAAGTACCGAGATGAAACACCGTCAATTCCCCTGTGCAATTACACAGGCCTTGGCTCTGTTACAGCAAACCCGACGATCCTTGACCTACACTACAATCCCATGTCGCATACTAAGCTCACCACAGAACATGTTATGAAACGCTATATTGAATCCACCAATGGACGAGAATATCTATATCCCTGTACATTTCAAGTGGGTTTATATATTGAAGAAGACTCTAAACTAAACATCATTCTGCTGGTCGATTCTTTTCATCCGTTTCCATTCTTTTGCTTTATTTTACCCTACCACTTTCGTTTCTTTCATTCGCTGCAATGGGTTTCTTCAACAGAAAAACAGCCACCATCGGCCTTCTCGCCGCTGGCGTTCGCGCTCTGCCCCAGGCTGTTACTCAACCTGCTGATGCCCCGGCGGCAGCAGCTACTTACACCGCAAACCCCAACATCGGCCCCGGCGGCACCAACTTCAAGGACTCGGCTCACTTCCGCGTCTACGCAGGCTCTGCCGCGGAGACCGACAAGGCTATTGATATGCTTGAGGGCGCATACGATTGCTTCGTTGGGACGCTCAAATGGCGCTCTCCCGGTCTTTCTTTCAACGACCAGACCAACGATGGGCCTTTGACCAAGACGAACATTTACTCTGTTGAGTCTTTGGATAGTGCAGCTGGCGTGATGCATTCTGATGCCGAGACAGGAATGGCTTGGCTCGAGGTTGTCGACCAGTACCTCGCTGTTCCCGGTGTCACTGTCCATGAATACGGCCACGGCCTGCATTATCACCAGCAGGCGTGGGTTGATCAAGACCGAACTGGCGCTTGGTGGGAGACCCTCGCCAATTGGGTCGCCGACACCTACAAAACCTCAGAAATCTGCGCTGCTGCCAGAAAGGCGCACAACCAGGAGTCTTACCCAACTGAAATCGAGCTCCAGAAGGTCCTTGGCGACTCTCACCAGGTCATCGTCGATGGTACCGCTGAGACTGGTAACTACTACCAAGCCTGGCCTTTCCTGGCGTACTTGACAAACAACCCGGACGATTTCGCTGGTCTTGGTCAAGATACCATTCGTCAGCTGCAGCTGCAGTATGAGGGGGGCAGCAACGAGACTCCCCTTCACACCCTCGCCCGTGTGTCCCAGAATGCTACTGTCGGTGACATTGTTGGCCGATACTGGGCTCGCATGGCCTACGTCGACATCGGCCACTCTTCTGCCCAGGACATCTTCTTCCAGCAACGCCCACAGATCAACTTCGACAACGTTGAAGCTTCCGGCAGCGGCACTTACAAGCCCAAAGCCGACCGTCAGCCTCGGTATATGGGTTCCAACATCATCCCGCTCGAAGTTACTGGTTCCCAGGTCGAGGTCAAGGTGACTTCCGATGCCGAGTTTGTCGCTACTGTTGCTATTTACCGTGAGGGTGGCAAGTCATCTTATGTTACCCTTGCAAACGGTGCAGCTACTGTACCCGTTCAGACTGGTGATGATGTCAGTGTTGTTATCGCGAATGCCCCTGCCGAGCCTATCCTTTACGATGGCTTCAAGCTTACCGAGGATGTCTCCAAGGGTCTCGATTATACGCTCAGCTTAACTGGAGCTACTGTCAAGGTTTAGGTTGGTCTTTCGATAGCGGTACATTCCATTCATGAACATAGTACTTAGCATAGCAGATTAAGACGATGATCTCAATTTGCGTATATAAACATACTATTCTAGAAACTCATTCTAATCCTCAAATGGGGTCTAATGTGATGCTTGGATGTGGATATGAGCGGAGAGAGCGACTGAACGTCAGCCTGAGAAACAAGCACTACACCGACATACGGGGGTACCTCCTCTTCGTACAAGGTAAGCACTCTGGTAAATGACTGTTTTACACAGCCTGCACGACACCTTCCAAACGCAGAGGCAACAAACTGAAGAAGAAACACCTGGTTCATCAGCGATTGTAAAGAACAAACCTCTCGACTTTTCCCTCGAGCCTTTCCCGGCATGGCAACACCTGACCACTGTACCCTCTTAGCATGTTCTGCCATCATATAGAGCCCATCCAGCCAGGGGCAGAATGATATCGCTATGAACTTCGGGTTCAAATGCCGTTTCTTCGTCCGCGAACTTTTGCAATTGCTGAGATGGGTATCTCAATGCTGCAAGAGATCCTGCTACCATGGTGCAACTCGTAGAAGTTCCGTTGTGACCAATTTTGATGGGCATAGTCGCTATTCCAACAGGTATGTTATAGTACGGCAGTCTGTTGTATGGTATATCGTCCAGCCGAAACACGTCTTTGCTAGGAGTAGAGGTCTTGGCGAGCTGGTCTTGGAAGCAGAACGCGCTGAGCCAGCCAGTGATAGCTCCTTCGTTCGATGCCTGGTTCTTGCTCACCATGACTTTCCAAAACCAGTCGAGCTTTGGGTCATGGGGGATCTGGAAATCCTTGACAAAACGTTCTATGATGGGACGCAGCGTTCTGGCGAGCTGAAAAGCTTCATTGTCCCTGGCCTGTATGATAAGAAGCCTATCAAGAATATCGATCCAGTCCGATTCTGTTCCGAGCAGTGTTACTGTCCGAAAACCGCGCGAGGGGAAGAACAGGCCGGAGCCACAGGTTTCACCATTCTCAAGCACAGACTGATTGATGATAGACTCTGCGACAGGATCCAGTGGCTTGGCTACTCGGGGCTGGTCAGCGTGTGAGAGCCCAACCAGTTCTTGCTCCATGGTCTGGTCAAGCTTCGTATGCGCCTTGCATGATGTCCCTAGAATCGACACAGAGGCCATTGTGCGATCGTGGTAGTTTGTAGTAGAGAAAGACGGAAGAAGAACCTCTGTCACCCGAGGTTTTGCTGTATCCCTCGTGACTAGATATTCCATCTCCTCGGCCAACTTGATAGGGTCTCCAAGTTCGGAGTTCCAGATCAGTGGAACATCGACCTCCTCTTCCGTCAGATCCCAGCTTTTGCCCTTGTTCCCGCTAGCGTACAGTCGAGTGAGTATGGCCAACCAAACATCGTCGGGTCTGAAGGCGAGATGGCAGTGATGATGATAGGCGTGAAGAGCTGACCAGACAAACCCATTCTTAATCTTGGGTGCCATAACGTGTCCTTCGTGCAACTTTGGCTCGGAGAATGAGGTTCCGAGGATATTAGTGACAGGTTGGGAATGGCGGGAGGTGCAGCCGCTGTTATTGAGGAGAGCCTCAACTGAGGTGGCAAGTCTGGCTTGCATACTGATCGTCTCGTGAGCAATGCTTGATGGTGTCGTTGCGTCTGTTGATATCTTTACACGACTGAATGGGAGGAAGAGAAGAAATTTATCATGGAAAAGATTGTATCTGAATTCCGAGTTCTATAACAAAGTATTATATACTGGTGGTGGTCGGAGGTCTAAACTTTAAGTATATCTGAAAGTGAGGGCATATAATAAGCCTTGGATGTTACTCCATCAACATCATTCACGCTCCAATGAGGACATCTTGTTTTCGTTTTTATATCAGAGTTCTTGAAAGGAAAGTTTTACGAGTCTGGTAGTATTATGCAAGATTAGACTTCCCGTCGTCGATGGTGATATTTTCAGGGCAAAAATACGTGGTGCCCCGGTTGAAATTGCAAAAAAAGAATTTGATGGAGTTTAACCACCTGCACTGGACGAACAGGGAATCGAACCCTGGACCACTCCCAGATGCGAGCATCTGAGTTAAGACGAAACTTGCTAAGGGAGTATTATACCACTAAACCATTCGCCCGGAGTTATTGAAAGCCAGACGTCTAATTGGTGGTCATGATTCTGATACAGGTGGCCTTAGGAGAGATGGCGTCAATCCACACAAGACAAGAATGTTTCATTGCAGCATACCATTGCGATTTGTTTGCCCTGTTGCATTTCTGAGTTTAATACCGGCATTCTTGTCTCACGTACGTAAGGGTTACTTTGTGATGTGCTGGCCAAAGGTTAAACTGGGAAATGTTAATGAAAAGCTTTAGCAAGAATCTACCCTCAGAAGTGTAAACCTGGAAATTTCTGCAATCGCGTGTCACGGCCAACTTTTATCTTTTTCCGCAGTAAGAAGTTAATTCCAGGCAAGGAGCACCATGATCAAACCAGTAAAAAAAATTGCAAGTCTATCTAAACACAGTATATACAAGTCACTCATTCCAAACCACACCCCTCCAAAAGCCTCCTAAGCGACGACCGGAGCATTTACTGCGGCAACCTCAGGCTTGTTGTCGATCTCAATCTGCAGCGCCACCTTTTCCCACACAGCAGAGTTGCTCAACTCCGCAAAGGTATCCTCGATGACACGCGCAGTTCGGTCCACGATATCATCGATATCCTCTTCCGTGACGATGAACGGCGGGCAGATGAGGAAGTGGTCGCCGCTGTACCCATCATAACCGCCGTTGGCGTTGAAGAGCGCAATCTCGTAGCCGGCGCTCATGCCGCGCGAGTGCAACATGCTGTTGAGACCCAGGCTGTAGGGAAAGGGCATCTTGGTCTGTTTGTTGGTGACGAACTCGACGGCCCAGAAGAGTCCTCGGCCGCGGATGTCTCCGACGTAGGGCATGGGCAATAGGCGCTCCTTGAGTCGTGAGCCGAGGTACTCGCCCATGGTGCGGACGTGGGAAACCAGGTTCTGGTCGCGGATGATCTGCTGCACCTTCAGAGCTGCTGCTGCTGCTTGAGGGTGTGCCATGTACGTCTGTCCGTGAGCGAATCCCTTGCCGGATTTCTGGAAAGACTCGACGAGCTTGGCGTTGATGAGGACAGCTGAGACGGGAGCATATCCAGCTCCAAGGCCCTTTCCAACCACAAGGATGTCAGGAACGACGTCCTCCTGTTCCCATGCGTGGAGAGTTCCAGTGCGACCCATGCCGCACATCACCTCGTCGAGAATAAGCAGGGCGTTGTACTTTTCGCACACGGCTTTCATGGCTGGGAGGTATCCTTTTATAGGCATAGCACATCCACTCGCCTATCATCACGTCAGAGAAGTCAACACGGGCAGAATGGGAGAACTTACGCTTCCTCCAACAGTCTCAGCGACAAAAGCGCAGACTTTCTCGGGTCCGACCTTCTGGAATTCATCGTCGAGCTCCTGCGCGAGTCGCTGTACATACGCGGCTTCATCCTCGCCGTCTCTCATGCCACGGTATGCGCTGCAAGCCGAAATCCGGGATGCATTCTGCGAGATCATCTGCACGAAGGGATCTTTTCGGACTTTGAAGTCGCCTAGAGTCAAGGCTCCGAGGGTTGCGCCGTGCCAAGCACCCACACGGGTGATGAAGTGGCTTCGTTCAGTTTGCGGGATGGCGAGGTGGGAGAAGTGCGTTTTGGCGAGTTTGAGCGCAACTTCTACTGCCTCGGAGCCTGTGAAGTGTAAGTCAGTATTGCACCCCCATCTTTTAGACGTCCAACGCACCTGAACCGCACAAGACTGCCTTGGACATTTGCCCATCGGTAGACTGAACAAGGAAATCGGCCAGATCCTCTGCAGCCTGGGTCTTGTAAAAGCCAGGATGGCAGTACGGAACATTCACCAATTGCTCAACAACAGCCTGCTGGACTTCCTTGTTGTTGTAGCCCAGACAAGCAACGGCTGCTCCGCTGGTTGCATCGAGGATTTTACGGCCATCGCTTGTGTTGAGGAAGATGCCTGATGTGGATTCTATCAGTGCCGCGGGATGTTTCTGGAAGTTCTTGTAGAGAAGGCTGTTTGTTGGCTTGGTGGAAGTCATCTTGGATTTAGGTCCTGAGGCGCTGAGGCTTTGCTTGAGGCTGTGAGGCGTTGAGTTGAAGCATCATTTCGGGGTTCGGACATTTCCCTTTTATATAATTCTTGGTCCAACTAGTCATTACGAACACTCGTACTCGGCGATCCCTCTGTTTACAATTATTCTCCCCAAGACATTCAAGACGCGAGCGAGACTAGCGATTAGTCGAGTCGAAATGTCCATATTGCGGCTGAGACAGCAGAGCGACCTTTCCAAGTATGCAGTGTAATCAGTATGGTGGGCTGCGGGCCGCATCCGCGCCGGCACGGAAATAGCGGTGTGTGGCTCTAATGGTGAGCTTGCCGTACCGGCGCTTGCAAGACTCCGTAGCTTCGATCGAGATCGCTATTACTTTTTGGATGACGAAAAGATTGTGGTGAAGCTCAGACCTGCATCAGACTAGTTGAACGAGGCCCGTTTATCTGATCAACAGTATCGATTGGATATCCTCAGAAGCTTGACACGATCCGGCAAGATAAGTGGTCTGAGACATCGGGGACATAAAAAAGATCCCCAGGCTAGCTTAGGCGGTATTAAGAATTAACCACTATCATTAAGGAACTTGTTCAGCTATGAGACATCAATTTGCTACTTTACAGCTATCCAGTCGGGTGATACCAGCAAGGACTACAACACTGACAGGCATATGTCCGTAGTGATCTGCTCAAAAAGGTCAACTTAGCGTCCTGCGTCTTTCTGAAGTCCGCCCGCTAGATTCCGCTATATTGCTTTTTCTGATGGATTGGAATCCGATCCCTGATGAATCACTACCACTAAACGATCTGTAACAAATGATAGTCTTTGCTTTTGCATCGGAGCGTAGCACACAGACAGATCGTGCAGCGGCAGAAGAGCCGTGTCTCAGCTCAGCCCGACGAGAATCAGCCGCCAAGAGGAGATCTTTTCTCCTTATGAGCCCTTCCCCTCCTTTCGGGATGAAGTGGCACCTCTATTTTTGAGCCTTAAAACCTGGATCCGTGTCTTTTTCTTTTCGCAACAATCTCCTCCCGTCCCTTTTTGTCTTCTCATTGGCGATTCTGGTCTGCTCAGATCGACGTGAGTGGAGATGGCGATTCCGTTCCTGGATCACGTCTTTGACGCATCTGATCCCTTTGGGTCAGCCGTGCCGCTTCTTCCCTTCCTGTTCCCAGATCGTGAGCCAGTCGACGGGGACTTGCGTATCCAGCCCCTGGCACAGGGCACGACAAATGGCGTGAGATACCCTCCCTTCTGGCTGTCTCGGTACATCGCACATGCTAAAATCTGGCAGCTGTTCAAGGTAACCAATGGATCCGTTGACGCAGCCACCGCAGACGCTGTGCTCGTCAAGGTCTACGGAGATGGCACCGACATCACAATTGATCGTGACAGTACGTTCTACCTCGTCTGGAGCTTCCGTCTTCGATTCGTGTCTAACGTGCCACAAGAGGAGCTCAGGGTGCACAAGCTGCTGGCGGATCACAACCTTTCGAGCTCTCCCCTAGTTCGCTTCGCAAATGGACATGCCTATCAGTTCATTTTTGGCGATGTCTGCTCTGAATCTGACATGTCTAAGACAGAAATCTCCCGCGGTGTTGCGAGAGAGCTGGCTCGATGGCACGCGACCCTTTCCCTGATTGAGGTGAGAAATTCTCAGGAGGTATTGAACCATGAACCTGGCGTATGGTCGACGGCCAAAAAATGGCTCGATGCCATCTCGAAGCATCCCGGGCGACCAAAGGCCGAAATTGAGGCCCTGCATAAAAAGTTCCAGTACCTAGCCGACAATTTGCTGCCCGATGACGATAGGCTGGAACCCTTGGTACGCCATTGCATTCTCCTGACGTTTACTCTACTGACTCCTCAATCAACCAGGTGCTCGGCCACGGCGACCTCTTGTGCGCCAACATCATTGTACAGCCGTCGGCTGATAGCACAGGGGCTACCGATGTCGCAGCAGTCCGGTTCATCGATTACGAGTAAGTTGCACCAACTTACCGACCACGCTCGACCAAAAGCTGAGTGACGTGCAGGCATGCCACTTATTGTCCTCGGGCGTTTGAACTCGCGAATCATTTCGCCGAGTGGACCGGCTTCGAGTGCGACTACCATCTCCTGCCCAAGACATCCACCCGACGCGCCTTTATCCACGAATATCTCGAGGCCCGCGCCGGCCTCTCTCGGGAGAGCCAAGACGGTGCAGCCCACTTGGTGGGCAAAACAGATCCGCCGCATGTCTCTGATGACGAAGTGGAGAAGCTTATGCAGCAGGTCGACGATTACAGAGGGTTTCCTGGGTTCTACTGGTAAGTTTGGTGCACAGGTTGTGTTGCACAGCTAAACTGACCCATGTCCGTGGCAGGGGTCTCTGCGCCCTAATTCAGGCTGAGACAGCGACCGGAACTATCGACTTCGACTACGCAGGGTACGCTGAGAAGCGCTTCGCGGAATACGAGGCATGGCGTGAGGTGCATGACGGGAGCATTCGGTCCGTGGAGGAGATGTCGTTGAGAGAGAAGAATTGGGCACGGCCGTGAACAGGTCAGACAGCAAGGGAGCGAGGTAGACATGCAATTTCTTGGAAACCGAGGAGGCAGAAATTAGAATTAGCATAGCGGGTATGACATATCCCCCTCCCCTGTACTGTCTCGGACCAGGGATAATTACCGGGCTGAACAGAGTGGCAAGCTGATTATGAGATAGCCGAATACTAGCGTGAGAGTGAACACCCTCTATGCCGTCTTGCAGGATTGGCCTGATTGGCTTTACGGCACTCAGTTCAGCCTCCTTGAAGTCCAAGGGATGATCTTCATTCCTCGACTACCCCAATAACAAGCCATGAAAACCCATTACCTTCGCCCTGACACCCCCATTGGACACAAACACAGTGCCATGTATGACTCGTTCTACCGTCCAGCTAGCCAAAGAGGGCGTCCTGAGAGCACACAGCAGCCACATTTGGAACGTGATTTGCCCTGTGTCAGCTGCTGGGGGTTTTTGCTCGTCTGAGACAGCCCTCTTGTGAGCTGACGACAACGCCTCCTTTGTAGTTCCCGTACTCCAGTTTTGCAGACACGGCCTGCGAAGACCGCATGATCTAGCAGGCGCATGCATGTGTCGGTATTTGCGTCGATCTCCGGGATCGGTTTTGACGTGTGGGGGCGGCGATCATAAATATGGGGAGGGTTGGTTTTTTGGCACATTCCTTCACGCCTGGTGGGAATAACCACGGCCGAGTTTCCTCATAAAAGAATCCTTTGTTTGCATATATCCTCGGCTGTGAAGCCTCGTACAACCGCCCATTTTCCCTCCCAGGGCACTGTCGACTTTCCCGCAATTCCTCCTCGCCCCCTTTTCTCTTCTAACCATGGCCGGATGGAATCCCGCTCGGAGCTTCCTCTCGAGCATCGGCGCCGACGTCCTCTGGCAGTCGAGCCGAGACCTGAAGATCCTCATCCTCCTCCGCTTCATCCGGCTGCTCGGCTATGGAGGCACAACCCTTGTTCTCGCGTTGTATCTCAACGCACTGGGGTTCCGTGATGCGCAGATCGGTCTGTTCATGACTCTGACTCTTGTGGGCGATCTTGCAATTAGCTTTTTCCTCACCTGGTTCGGCGATCGCATTGGAGTGCGCCTTACTGCTGTTATTGGAGCGCTGTTGATGTGTGCGGGCGGTATCGCGTTCGCCTTCTTTGAGAACTTCTGGTTGTTGCTTCTTGCCAGCATCGTCGCCGTCATCAATCCCAGGTAGGTTGAGCACCTTTCCGGCGTTTGTGAAGATCTGGGCTGATTAATTAGTGCGAATGAGATTGATCCCTTCAAGGCAATTGAAGAGTCGGCCATTGCCCGCCTGAGCACGCCGCTCACCTGCAATGACATGTTTGCTTGGTGGTCCATGCTGGGCATGTTCGGCACCGCCGCAAGCAATCTTCTCACAGGCTGGGTCATCAATGCTCTTGGCAACACTGGGATGAAGAAGGTTGATTGCCATCGCATAATATTCCTTGGCTATGCCGGTATCGGCCTGGTCAAATTGCTTTGCTCTTTGTTCTTGAGTTCCGAGGTTGAGCTGAAGCCTCTCCAAAAGGAACGCTGCGCAACGCCACCGTCTGGCGTTCAGACATCAGACGATGGTGAACCAGCTGGCGATGAGAATGCACCTCTTCTTGCTGAGAATGTACCTGACTATGGTGGTATTGTCCCAGACACCGCGACGCCCCAGTCTCAAGCCCAGGCTCTGGCAGCTGCAAAAGAGAGGCGCCTTTTCACTCCCTCCTCCTTCGACTTTATGTGGAAGCTATCCATCGCCATGGCCTTCGACTTTGTCGGGTCCGGTCTTGCCCAAATATCATGGATGATATACTTCTTCAAGCGCGAGTACGACATGCCCGAGGGCGCTTTGGGCTCCGCAACCTTCACCGCCGGAATAATCTCGTCCGTCCTCAACCTCGCGTCATCACCACTATCCCGCTCCATCGGTCAAGTCCAAACCATGGTCCTTTGCCACACCGTCAACTCCATCTCGCTCCTCATGGTCTCCGTGCCGGCCAACAAATACGTCGCTCTCATAATCTTCATCTTCCGCATCGTCACCCGCGAGATCGATAATGCGCCGCGACAGGCTTTCATCTCTGCGGGTGTCTTGGACCACGAGCGGACCTCGGCTATGGGGGTGGTGAATATTGTCAAGACCATCGGAAGTTGTCTTGGTTTGTACATCACTGGTTTGTTTGCTGGGTTGGACAAGTTCTGGCTTGCTTTCATCGTTGCTGGCGCTCTTAAGCTTTCCTACAATGTTTTGATCCTTGCATTCTTTTGGAAGAGGCGTTAAAAGGTTATTTTTCTTGCATAGGTCGTTGTTAAGCATTTACACTCATTGGCTGGAGCTAGGGTAGTCCCATATGTTTATGCATTCATAATGTATTATTTTACTGTTCCCTTCAGATCTAGTAGCTAATGTCTCCTTAAAGGAACTTGATGAGATTATCGTTACAACTGCTCAGTAGGCAGATCTTGAGTTCCTACATTCCTCGATCTTGTGAAATGCCAAATTGACGTTAGCTTATTCACAGCATTAAAGTAACATGCCGTTATATGTTTAACATATCAAGATGCCGCTATCTCGTGCGACGGATGCCCTGCATTGCTTGCTGATACGGCGATACGCAGTGGAGTATTGACATCATGAAAATCACGACACGCACAAAGCAGATGATAGAGTTTCTATGCAAGGTCCAATCAGTCGCAAGTCACTCCCAGTGTCCCACAGTGATGTCTGCAAGAGTTGTTCCTCTACTAGAGACACCTGAGCAAGAACTAGGATTATATTATTAAAAAACAACTTCAGGTCAGGCTTGTAAGCTCGAAACCTCTCGACCTTCAGCTATACCATATTAATATTTGGTTTTGTACATTTCCCAGCAATCTCTATCAACCGCACATCTGTGATCAACCATCAAGCTTGTCTCCTATCGTACATACTTGACATCATTTCCTGACGCCTGGACATTACCAACTATAACACTCCTTGTTTCGCATGGCAGTCGTCCATCTGGAGCCCGTTACTATTTTCGCCTCATTTTTTCTTATCAGTAGTCTCAAATGCCGCCATCTCCTCACGCAAATCCTTCAGCATGTCATCCTCATTCTCATCTTGATCCACCTCCTCCTCCGCATTCTCACTCGCCATATCCTTGCGCAAGTTCCCCATCCGCGCATTCCGCGCCTCGCGGATACTCGCCGCATAATCGTCCACAACCTTGACATTCGCAAGCAAGTCATCAATCTCGTCCTCAACGGTCCTCGGCACCTGCTCCTCCAGCTTCTCGAGCCTCTCGTGGAACGCATCGAGAATCTTGTCGTTGTCGCGCGCGTACTGGAGCTGCTCTTCGTGCAGGTTGTCCAGCACGGTTGTGAACTGTGCCGGGTTTATGGGCGCGCGCTTGTTGTTGTAGTCGACGAACACGAGCTTCTCTGAAATCCGCGCGATTTCAACGCGTGAGCGCCGGGATAGCACGACGGCTTGCATCTCGAGGGCTTGGGAGGGGCTGCTGAAGGGTTTGGTACGGATCTTGTGTCTCACGGCTATTTGGTCGGGGTATTTTAGTGTCTTGAATTATGAAGTTAGTATACGGCTGACTGTGTATTTGCTGGGAGACGGACAGAAAAATAGCGGATTGATGATTCAACAGGAAGCAAGACGATTGCTGTAGGCGTCATCAAACCTCCCCACACTTCCTTCTCCTCAAGTGTCGGTTGCTGTTCGCCTACATGGCGTAGCCAATTGGCACGGGATGTGTCGGCATACCTGTTAATGGCAGCCATGCTAACGCGTGCTTCATGGGAGTTAGCTAAGGAACTTCGATTGAGAGAGATGTGGGATATTACCCTGGATAAGTATCAGCCGATCAGTTGAACAATTGCATTCAAATAAAGCTTGACTTCGTGGTATCAGTCACTTACCAGGCAATCCTAAAAGTGTTTCAAGTCAGTTACTGTTCACTCCCTCAAGGGACAAGAATCGCACCATATCACCATAGCCCACGACTTGAGTGTCGCGCTCTGTTCCCATACTCATAAACCCATGACGTCCAAGATACATTTCCATCCAGTTTTCCTCATAATATTGTCTAAGGTCAAGGTATTCATTTTCAATATGCTCCGGAAGAGGAGGGGTTTGCAGTCTCATGTTGTTAATCTTCTGCAGGCGCTGTTTCGCAAGGATATGCCATTTTCCGGTGTATTTGCTCGGGTTAACTCTCAGCCGTTCATTTCGGTCATTTTCTTGTACTCCTTGATATCTGGGCCTCCGGTCCGCGTATCTGCTTCTCACATTCAGGTCAGGTTTTGGGTCAGTCCAGTGAGATCGTCGTGGCTGTGCTGCAAGGAGCCGGGTCGGGCGGATAATCGTGGTGCGTAAGGCGCTGGAATGGCGCAGAGACCAAATTGAGTACGAAAGACTGGCCATGGCCATGGCAATTCGTGAGTCGTAAGATTTTCTGTGACAAGCAAATGACAAAGTTTGATACTTTTGCGACTGCGGATATTTCACGGCATTGGGTTGATCCGATGCCGCAATGTCATAGCAGATAGCAATAGCAGTTGATGACTCGAAGAAAGTGATTTTCATAAGGCTATATCTTCATTTGACAAATACATACCAATAGAATATAATAGTAGATAGCACGGTGTCTCTGTTATTCAATTCAGCCGTCGCAGCTGCGATAGCATACCTCAACATTGTCCTTCCATTAACACAACCGACATCACCCAGCTTGAATAAATCCTTCTCCGCAATCCCTCCCTCCTAGTCATCTCAACCCATTCATAAATAATCTGAGGAAGATATCTGACTAAAGGACTTGGAAATACTTTTATATATATATATATTTTTTTTTAACCTACTTCACTTCCAGGGTCTAACTTGTAAATGACTCCTGCACGGCGTCTGATCTGGAATAGTCTAGGGTAGTCGCATCCCACATCGCCTGATCGGGTTGTACAAGTGTTGGTAGAACTAAACCCATGCGAGATGTTTTCAGATCATAATACAAGCCTTTAACTTCGAGGGACTTATCTTGGATGAGCAGCAGACGGGTGGTGGTTGCGGTGGTTTGTCATAGTGGTTCTGTGAACGTGCTATAATATCTTCCTATTTTACCCTGATCTAAGATTCTAAAATGTTCTCATCATTTCGAAATAGTTTGTTTAACCTTAACGTTAATTTGATGCTGAAGAGATACTCAAGAACACATGGATTATGATAAGATCTCTATAATTCCTGAAACATTGCTGTTTTAAAGTAAACAAAGTAGCTCAGTATCTTATGGTAGCTGATGATCCTTTTGAACATAATGACAACGATTGAGGACAGTGCATTCAACAAAAGCTCGGACGACTGAATGTGCATTTGAAACTAAAAATTGTTACCATTTAGTCAAGTTAGTGATCATAAATCTGCACAGTCCAGATTTTCCGGTCTCCTAGTGTCATTGCGTACCATTTGTAAATATCACCAGAATTCGATGTTGGCTGCATCATGACGTCACACCGCACCATCCCAGTCCAGGGCTGAAATGAATGGTTCATGTAATTCCGAGCTAGCTCAGCTGCGTCGGCAGTTATCGCCAAGCATAAAAAAGGATCCTCAACACCAAAACCTGTGTATCTCGTAATACGGCAATCAGAAGATTTTTCAAAGACGTCCGATGTTTCTCCACTAAAATAGGCAGCGACATAAAGCACATTACCCCGTGGCATTGAACCCACAGGGTCTCCGCTGGGGAGATATCCCCATGGAGTAGCAGACCGAGAATTTGACCGACGTTGAAGAGTAGAAAATAATTCGGGGGCGGGGGGAGAAGAGGCTAGATATTGTTTGTAATCCGTTGTAATTCCAGTCTTTTCGAAACACACGGCAGAGGATAACTTTGGCGAGGTATAACCGCGTGAAGAAGTTGTTGAAAACATTCAAGAGCCATGAATTAAAGATGCAATCGTGTAGCAAGTATCACAACCTATCATAGCCTTTGCAGATGAAACGCTTCGCCGCAATTAGCTAATTGAATTGAGCCTCATTAAAGGCCCCGTGGCGAGCGCAACATGCCAAGCGGCATTACCAAGGATTTTAGTCAAGTCGCGCCACTAACAAGCCCCCGGGGAATTAATATCGCGATCTCCCAGAGGCTCTGCGCGAAAAAAGAAGAACAGAAAAAGGAGGGGAAAAAAAACTTTGACGTGGAGACATCGGCCAAACACTCGTATCCCAAGAATCAAACAGGCTGTTCGTAAAACATAAATCGCCGCTGTCTCTCGCCAAGAAAAAGCCCAGCATTCAGCTTTCCCTGGACGGGTTCCTCGGGAGCAAGAACCTTGGCTGTGTCTTGGCTCCTCAGGAAACAAAAAAAAAAATCCTTCCACAAAGGAACCCAGGGGTAGCGCGCGAACGTGACATGTAAGAAGGATGCATAATGACGCAATGGAAGGGAAATAAGCAGGAGACTAGAGCAGAGGAAAAACGAGCCGCGGTTGTCATGTCATGTCATTGTGGAGTCGGCTGTTTAAGGAATTGTGCTGCCTGGAGTCCTCCATTGGGTGAATCCTTTGAACCTTTAATGTTTGCGTGTAGGTCTCGTGCTTGTCTGTTACATAGTGAAATCCTGCGACGTCATGGTACGCAGAGCGACTCGGCCGAGTTCAGCCTCTGAGCCTCGGGAGTGGCAGCTTAGACTTAATCGTCCCAGCGAATGCACCCCGACTTTTGGGATCAGCGGCGTTGGCTGCTTGTTCCCCGAGCTTTGGCCTCTTGTCTTTGTGTCCGGTTAGAGCGGCATGACGCCCGATGTTCCCCACGTCGACGACACCTCCATCTGGGGATGTACAGAGCAGTGATGTCAATAGTGGGTTCTCCCAGCTCTCACGCCTCTTGGTGTATCTGCACAAACTTGGTGATCCCCGGCTTTTAAATATATAGCTTCCCCATTTCCCCCAGATAACGCAGTTCTTGACATTGACCACATTGCCTTTTTTGGGGTCAAACTTCCAAAAATGCCGACTCACTTCTCAGAAGACCCTCCGCAGGTCATCAACCAGGATGATCTGCACGTCGCCAACTCGCGTCTGCAGCAGAACCTCGACGGCTCCGACCACAGCAGTGATGAGCGCGCCCACAACGCCAACGGTGCTGGCCTGGAGAAGCTCGGCACCTACGACAAGTACGAGATCACAGAGGACGACTGCTACGACGAGCTGGGCTACTCGTACCCCAAGTGGAAGAAGTGGTACATCCTCACTGTCGTCTTCTGGGTCCAGGTCTCGATGAACTTCAACACCTCGCTGTACTCCAACGCCATCCCTGGTATTTCCGAGGAGTTCAACGTTAGCGCCCAGGCTGCGCGCTGCGGTGCCATGATCTTTCTCGTCCTCTACGCTTTTGGCTGTGAGCTCTGGGCCCCTTGGTCAGAGGAGTTTGGTCGATGGCCTATCATGCAGGCTTCTCTTTTCCTCGTCAACATCTGGCAGCTGCCCGTTGCTCTGGCCCCTAACTTCGCCACTATCATGGTCGGCCGTGCCCTCGGCGGTCTGTCATCGGCTGGTGGCTCTGTCACACTCGGCATGATCGCCGATATGTGGGAGTCGGACAACCAGCAATACGCCGTCGCATACGTCGTCTTCTCTTCTGTGGGTGGCTCCGTCCTGGGTCCCATTGTCGGTGGTTTCACCGAGCAGTACCTCAACTGGCGCTGGTCCATCTGGATCCAGCTCATTCTCGGCGGATTCATCCAGATTGTCCACTTCCTGACCGTCCCCGAGACGCGAAGCACCATTCTCATGAACCGCATTGCCAAGAAGCGCAGAAAGGAGACAAACGCCAACTTCTGGGGTCCCGACGAGCTTGTTCCCTTCCGAGAGCGTTTCTCCGCAAAGGAGATCCTCATCACATGGACCCGTCCCTTCAAGATGTTCCTCACCGAGCCTATCGTCCTGGTTCTGTCTCTCCTTTCCGGTTTCTCCGATGCCCTGATCTTCATGTTCATCCAGTCCTTTGCCCTGGTGTATGGACAATGGGACTTTGATGCTGTTCAGATTGGTCTTACCTTCTGCGCTATTGGGGTTGGATATCTTTTGGCCTGGCTGATGTTTATCCCTGCTATCAAGAAGAACATCAAAGAGCGCAGAGAGAAGCCTGATGATGAGCGCGCTCAATATGAGTCTCGTCTGTGGTTCTTGCTCTACACTGCCCCTTGCCTGCCTATTGGTCTTATTGGATTTGCGTGGACCATTCAGGGTCCTCCCATCCACTGGATTGGCTCTATGATTTTCGCCGCCATCGTCGGCATTGCCAACTACGCCATCTACATGGCTACTATCGATTACATGATCTGTGCCTGTAAGTAACACCTAATCAGATGCACCCACTACAACACTGACAATTTATAGACGGCCCCTACTCTGCTTCGGCCACCGGAGGCAACGGCTGGGCTCGAGATTTCCTAGCTGGTGTTCTCACCGTCCCCGCTACACCTTTCTTCTCCAACATCGGCGCCTCTTCAGGCAAGAACCTGGAATACGCCTCAACAATTCTCTTCTGTATCTCTTTCGTTCTCGTCGTCGCTGTCTACGTCATCTACTGGAAGGGCCCCGCCCTGCGAAAGAGGTCACCTTTCGCCCAGCGTCTGGCTGGAGAACGACAGGACAACGCCCAACAAGGACGTCGTGGCAGTGTTGCCTACGATGCTCGACGCCGGAGTAAGTTATCCGAGTTTGGCCAATCAAAGATGAATACTAACGGTGTGTCAGGCTCGACTGGAACTGGAAACGATGACGTTGAGCGCCCCCCTGTTGCGGCGCGACCCAGCTATGGACGCCAATACAGCAACTCGCACCGTTTCTTTGGAGAGAGTCGTGTTACTCCTCGCGGAACTCCTAGAGGTACCCCATCGGCGAGTCGCCGTGCTAGTGCCGCAAATGTTCACAAGCATCACTAAAGGAGAAGTTGGAAGTGGTTGTGGAATACCGAGAAGATGTTGTGAATGGTAGTTTGAATGATACCCTGTTTTGAAAATGCTATTTCAAAGCGAGTTGGAGTTCGCATATATCTGGGTCTTGCATATACTTTATGACTGATGATTGATCAACTATACAATAGTATCTTCATATACGACGTTCTATTATACGTATGCTGTCCCAAGTACCATGCTCATGTAGGCCCATCAACAATAGGTTGTTTCTGTTCAGAAATTTCAAGGACTATGTGATTGCAGCCGTACGTTGCGCATCGCTAGTCGTGATTACGTGGGTGCAGGTGGTGAATACAGTAGACACATTGGCTCAATGGTTGTTCCTACGTAAGGCACTGAGCATGATATAGACAACGACATGCGAACAAGTATTGCTCAGTGAGAACGAGACGTGTATTTGTCAGGTTATATAATGGATATAAGCACTTCGTCCCATCTACATACGATTCAGCTCCATGACATCTTGCAGTCCTTAACCAATAATGATATCAAGCTCAAGGTTGTTCCCATCCTTAACCTTGTACTCAGTAGAAATGTTCCTGTTATCAATGTTCAGAATCGTCTGCTCAGTCCTCTGCGACTCCCTAGACCGGGTACGATCCGACGCGTTGCCGTAGTACTCCGGCAGGGCCTTGACACAGGTAACGTTGTCCGCGAGACCAGTGACGGTGTCGACCCAGGGCTTGTAGTTGTGGACGCCGAGGGCGACGAAGAAGGCCTCCTTGCCCTGCTCGGTCTTGAAGCGCAGCATGCCCGAGGTGCCGCTGCCGCCCATGGAGAGCGTCAGGACGCCGTCCTGCTCGGTCCACTGGGCGCCGTTGGCGTAGTGCCAGCAGCCCTTCTCGACGATGTGGAAGAAGGCGTTGGTGTTGGTCTGGTAGACGCGGACTTTGATGGTGTAGGACATTCTGGGGGTGTTAGTGGGGGTTGGGAGAGAGGAGGCTGTGACGAACTTGGAAGGATGGATGTCTTTGTGTTGAAGGTGTAGTAATTCTTTGGTAGTAAGGCTGGCGACTTGCTGTGAGTTGAGGATGAGAAGAATGGTTGGGAGGAACTGTGGTATTTGTATTCAATATGGATCCGGTGTCGGGGTCGAAGATGACTCTGCCTTTGCCATCACGTATATCTTCGCTCTCGGTCTTCCATCTTGAAATCATACGATGCCTCTCTACGGTGCAGGCATCTGCATCGATTATCGACTGTGAATGATGTGCCGTGTCTCACTTTTGAACTCTTGATGCAGAGTCAACCCAACCTGGAGGAGGTTATTGGCTCCGATGAGAACACGGGAAGTTGTGGGTTGAACCACAATGCAACATCGCAGGCCACCACCCGCAAGAACACTCGGGCAGAGAATGATGTGTTACCTCCTGATCTGCTCTTTGCGTTGCCCGACACCTCTGTAAACTCGCCGATCTTACGGTATTCCTTACACTAGACATGGCTGGCCTCAATGAAAATCTGACTGAGTATTGGAATCTCAATAGTCAACAAGCTAGTCATAGATAGTTCACCTGCACCTGGCTGCAATTGGAGATATGGTTACATCAAGAATGGCAAACCCGCATATTATGAACGGACGAAGCCATTTGGCTTCAAAGGCCAGGAATGATTTACGCTGTAACTCCTGGTAGGGATTCACTATCGATTGGGAGTTACTAGCAGTGCTGCTCTAAACAAACTGGCTTGGGACTTTGGTAAAGTGGGCTGCATTCAGATTTCAGCCAGCCACAGACCGGTACTCGGTTCAGCCAGCCACCAGCAAGCCGTTGACACATTTGCTTCTTCAGCTCAGATATATCTACAGATCGGCAGTTTAGTTCCCTCAATCCTCCCACCACAAATCGGGACGCCGGCATTGATGCGCACGCAGGTGGTCGAAAGAAGGATGCGTAAGATTAACTATGCTCAAGGTCCATGGGAAATTCAGGATAGAGAACTCACCTCGCCCCGGGAGATTAATAAGTATTTTGATAATAAATCGATAAGACATAAGCCTAAGCTCGTACCGCCTCTTATTGCGATTTATTATAGTCTATCAGATGAGCTATCAATTTATGTAAATATTAGTCGGAACTCCAGATGCATACTTGGTCCATTAACGGCCCGTTCCTAAGCTCAAGTCCTTCATCCATGACATTCTCCGGAAACGCGAATAAAAAAGCTTTTGCATGCATGACGTTGGATCATGGAGTCTGATTGGAAGGTGGTTGTCTCGTCGGAAAGTACAGTGCCGGTTATAGTCGGTCAATATGAGTTTGAATCGATGCAATGATGACTGGACAGAAATGTCTCCGACATTATCCCACCGAGAGCACGGGACGGGTGATTCTGCTGTGAAGGCCTGGAAAGCAGAGATAACTGCCGAGTGTATAGGGGTAAGCTCTACATCATTCCATCGTTTATTATATCGTGCTCCTCGACAATACTCAAGAAGATCACCTCCAACTTCCCCCCGCCAACAGTATCATGAGCGATACTCATGCTCTTCTTGTACCGTTCCAAAGTCTCGGCCAATCGAATGCGAGGCCGTTTCTGTTTCCTCAGAGATTGGTGCCACTGTATTTAGCACCGCGATAATGCATCGAAACTGTTCCCTCTGATTGAACACCCCATAGGCTGACCCTCAGGAATGACTTACAGATCCGTCTTCAGCGGTGTCTCCAAGACAATATACACTTGGCATGCGTCACCGTGCTTGTTACGTAATTCCTAGATGACGTCCAGGCGCCAAACATAATAATAGGCTGCATTTAGCACAAGTCCACATCAGCAACGAAGTCGCAGTTCCGCCATAAGAGGTCCGAAACCCGCGTCCTCCCTTCTCAATAACGTCCTTCTTGGAGATGAGAGGACCCAGCTTTGGACGCGTGTATAACTAAGCTTAGAGGTTTAGATTCCGAAACAAGGTTGATTCTACACTGATCCTTCAGACAGACTGATAAGACGACGAGCAGCTGTCAAGGGACAATCAAAGGGGAATCTCATGTAAGACTAACTAAAGATGTAACAATGTGAGATAGCCAGTAGCTTCATAAGAAGCGAAACAAGTAGTTAAATCGAAGTTATAAAGTCACTAGTAATAGTGTAATCGGATTGGTCCGCTGCCTGCTTCCACAAACACTTCAGGCCAAGTCCCCGCCAGCACCATGCAGCTCATTGGCACATCAACATCTCACCAATAACGTCGCCTTACAAATCCACGAATGATTAGAAATACATCAACACAGTGACATGACATACGGTAGTTACAAACATCACCCATAAAAGCTCTAGCTCGTCTCAATAATCACACCGCAATAAACAATCCAATTTCTCGCCTCCATTTCTCAGCACCACAACATCATCACAATGGCCCCCATCCGCACAGCCATAGTCGGCCTCTCCTCCTCCGCCAAGACCTCGTGGGCCAGCAGCGCGCATCTGCCGTACCTCCTCTCCCCGCGCGGCCGCTCCAAATACCAAATCGTGGCCCTCCAGAACAGCAGCGTGGAGGCCGCCCAAAAAGCCATCGCGCACTATGACCTCCCCCCCGAGACAAAAGCCTACGGTTCGCCGGATGACCTTGCGGAGGACGCCGAGGTTGAACTCGTCGTTGTAGCCACGCGCGTCGATGTTCACCACTCCAGTGCTCTTCCTAGCGTCAGGGCTGGAAAGATGGTTTATTCTGAGTGGCCTTTGTCGCAGGACGCTGAGCACGCGCGGGAGCTTGCGACGCTGGCGAAAGAGAATGGCGTGAAGACGCTGGTTGGGCTCCAGGGTCGGTTTGCGCCGCCTACCGTCAAGGTCCGGGATCTGGTGAGAGAAGGACGTATTGGAAAGATTCTTAGCAGTGAGCTTCATGCAGCTGGTGGGACTAATGACCGGGAGATCCTGCCGTCGAGTTTGCAGTACTTCACGCAGCGTGCTGTAGGCGGGAACATCTTTACCATTGGTTTGGGACACAGTAAGCGGACGATCGCCGTGACATACAATACAAACGCTAACGAAACCAGTCTTTGATCAATTCCAATACATCCTGGGAGACATCACCAACTTCAAAAGCCGTCTTCACAACCAGCGACCACACATCAGAGTTCGCGACCCAGCCACAAACGAGATCACAACAACAACCACCTCAGACGTGCCAGACATCATCTTCGCAACAGGCACACTCAAAGAATCACAAACATCCCAGAAAGACGCCGGCGTGCTGATCCGCTTCCGTCGCGGCCAGCCCTTCCCCGGCGAGCCACACCTGACCATCACCATCCACGGCGAAAAGGGCGAGATCAGACTCCGAGCCTTTGGAGGGACGGCGCTGCATGCATCGGCGTACTCCAGGCCCGTCACGATCGAGGTTCATGACTTTGAGACGGACGCCGTGGAGGAGGTTGAGTGGAAGTGGCAGGATTGGCAGGAAGAAATCCCTGTTGTTGGGAGGAGCGTTGCGGCGATTTATGAGCGCTTTGCTGACGGGGGTGAAGAGGGGTTGGTTTCGTTTGACGATGCTTTGTTTAGGCACGAGCAGCTTCAGGGCATGCTAGAGGAGTGGGATGCCGATAGGTCCAAGTGACGAATCTTGGAATGCTAGAGTGATATCTCTACCAGCTACGTTTAGGAGTGCGTTAGGAAATAGGACAGTCAAGCTGAAATAAGAATTTAACTGTAACTTAAATAGTCTTATGACAAGTTAGTGATAACCTAGGACAGGCCTCGGCTTTCTTTGCTCATTGAAGTGGGATAGACAGGCCCGAAATCCTTCGCATTCGTCAAGCAGTACGTTCCGCCAAAACTACGAGAATGTAGGGGTAGAACTTGGACCCAGAGACGTCCCTCAGAGATGGGTATGACAGCAGTCTAACGTTAAAATCGATAGTTAAGGAGCATCGAACTTGGAAATCAAACTGGCGTACTCCCATAATGGGCTATTATTTACTTCGTGAACGTGCGCAAGCATAACCTATTTCAACCCCATGAAGTGACGGACAAAAGCCTGTGCTTCCGTCGTCTTGAGGTAGGAGAATATGTACCTTGCGAGGGGATTATTACTATTGACATAACTCATACTGGTCATATACCACATTACGCATCCCGCACCCTTATTATACTCCTCGGCTCTGGCCTCTCTTTCGCTTCTCCCAATTACTGCTCGAACTCACCCGCATAAAGCATCTCCCCACGCTTGCCATTCATGGTCTCCCACAGATCGCGCTCCTGAAGTTCCGCTTCTCTTTTAGGCAGACTACCCAACTCGAAAGCCTGCTGCTCACGCTCAAGTTGCACTAAAAAATATTAGTATACGTAGTACGGGGTTTGGTGGGGGGGGGGGACTTACCATGGAGAAACACAGCCGCCCTCTTGCCGGTGAACAAAGCATGTGGCACATTCGTGGTGTTGTCAGTGTTGGCGTCGCCAATAGCGTAGATACCAGGGACGTTGGTGATCAGTCCTGCTGTTTCGTTCGCCTGTAGACGACCGCCGTAGAGCTTAACGCCTGCCTTTTCCCCAATGTCAGAGCGCTGCTCGTCAGGGAAACTGGACAGGAAGGCAGCGCGCTCAACAGCCTCTCCTTCGCTGAACTCAACGCTGAACAGGTCGAATTCGGGGACGGAGGGAAGACTGGGGTCAGCGTTGTGGGTGTCGCCGTTCTTGAGACGCTTGACCTCTGTGATGGTTCGGTTGTCGATGGTCACGTTGTGGAGCTTCAGATACTCCTTCCACTGCGGCAGATCTCGGTCTGCGAGAGCGCGGGTGGTGCTGTTGTCGGTGCCGTTGACGAAGGCGTAAACGTCTTTGTTCAACGTCGCCATCTCGCGGACCAAGCCGGCGATCTTATTCAGAGGGGCGAGAAGACCGAGAGGTTGGTCGGCGTGCTCGCGGCCGTCGCACCAGGGACACCAGTAGATACCCTTGCCCCAAGCATCTGCAATGCCAGGTGTGCTAGGTAGGATATCCTTCAGACCAGTCGCAAGGACGATCTTGCGGGCTGTGATTTGCTTGCTGGCCTGGCCGGGGTATTCCACCGAGACAGAGAACCAAGTGTTGTCGCCGCCCTGTCTCTTGATATCCGTGACAGTTGCGTTCTCCATCTTCACAGTAGGATAGAACGACAACAGTCTGCGAGCCTCATAGCGGTAGTACGCAGGTTGCACACCTGACAAGTCAGTATAAGTGTACCCGATGGATGGAAAACAACATACCGTCAAAGCCAATGACATCGTGCATGTGACGCGTAGGCCCATTTCTATACAATCCATTGTCAAGCAGGAGGACATGGCGACGCACGCGCGCGAGACCGCTCAGCGCAGAAAGACCAGCCGGGCCACCTCCGACAACGATGGCATCATAGTCAGTCTTGGGGACCTCGGGGGCAGATGACTTGGCAATCGCTGCGGAATTGCCAAGGGAGAAGAGCGCCGAGACAGCGAGGGCTTGAAAGAAGCGCATTGTGTAAGCAGTTGGAAGATGTACGAAGAATGATGACCATAGACGGAAAAGGGGAAGGAAAGGCTTGGGTTTATAGGAGGGGATGGAGTGTCTAATTAGTCTGGCCCACGTCTGTGATATCTCGCACAGTATCACAGACAAAGTCCCTCGAGAATATTGCCCGTGTTCTCACCGGAATCCCCGTCACCACGGTAGTTAAGAGCGAGATCGACGACGCATGTAAGTGGAACCCCAACCAAGACACGGCAGAAGCAGCATTTCAGCTGCCCAAGCACAGGCACAACACGAAGATCTAACCCCGCAAGTCCGCCCGAGCCTCAGTAGACGCCTGGAATCTGCAGGGGGCTCTCGGCTCTTTCCAGTTGTGCCAGGCGGGGCGAGCAGGTTAACTCTGGAGCGGGACTGCTTTTGGTAGACGAGGCGTGCCCGTGAGTCTGGCTTATTCGTGTACCCTTTCGTAGTGTCTTGCACGGCTTTCGCCAAGACTGGCACTGCATCAATAGTTCTGACAGGCCTACAGCTGTTTGCCGTCTGTGCAGTAGCTAGACGACATACGACGGGCTTGTCTGTGCCGTTGTCTGCGTGTCGTCCAACCCTCGATTTGTTAGTTGACCCGCCCACGTTGCTCCGTTTTTGCACGTTCCTACGTTGCACCACGCTCAGCTACTTCATCCAGCCAGATTAACCCTTCCTCTAACAGATTGTCAAGTATTGGACATCTCCATCTGCCAGAGAAACTGGCCCACGGCCTCTACCCGTTGCACAACACCGCATGTATGCCAGCCAATGGCCGTTCTGGAGCTGCAAAGCTTAAAACATTCAAAGATCTAAAGTCTATCTCGTACTTCCTGACAAGAACAAATGATGCTCGGTCCAAACTCCAACCCAAGCGATTGTCCACACTTCAGATCTGAACGCCCACAAATTAACCCGTCCTAGCCGCACATGCCTTCCAAGCTGGATATCTTACTGCCCTAAACATTCTACAGCTGCTCCCTAGCCATCGCCATGGCCTCACTTCAGCCGTCAACGCCACTTGGATCTCCATTCATGTGACAAGCCTCGGGCGACGATTGAGTTTCATCCTCCGATCAAATCAAACGTACAACCACAGCGAACGCCCTACCTCAGTTCAATATCCCATCATTCCAACGATAAAAGCCATGCCGTAAATATATAATGCTCATATGAATAGTATATCTGAGTACCTGTTAAACTCGATAATGCAGCCTATGCTCTTCCCATGCACCAAAACACCACCCAAACGATGCCGCTCCACCACAACGATTCTGCTACTAAAATAATTATATAACCTGAGTAAACTTGCTCTATGACCGGTTTCCTCTTCTCTCCACTGCTCGAGCTGCCCCTTAGGTCTAACCTGTCTATGTCTCCTAATCCCAAAGTATCCAGCCTGCTCTTGCTTCTGGCCCATGATGGGGCTCATCTACACCAACGGTCTTGGTTGGCGTATCCGAAATGTGGTGAACATCGGATGGCTCAGGGTCGCTTGCGTCCGTATCATCTCGATGGTCGCTCGAATGAAACGCCTCACTTGTTTCTGCTTCCTCTGTAGCGGACGTGATGTTGCCCAGTGGTATAAGTTCCGGTGTCGCTCGCTCCGACCCTTCTGACACTGCTTGTGGCTCGTTATCCTTAAGACTCTTCAATGGTGGAGTAATTGGCTTTGAGAAGTCGAATGTTGGGTTCGCCTCTTCATCACCGACGACAGTCAACAGAGTGGCTCGGGTGTGAATATGTATCTGAGACCGTGACGCTCGCTTGAGGCGAGGTTTTCGCTGTGCGACAGGAGACCCAGCACGGCGGCGAGTCTCCATCTCTATGCGTTCTTCTTGCTCGGTCTCATCATCTGTAATGGTGTTGGTATCGAGCAGTAGCCATTGTCTAGGCGCGACGTGCAGACTGCTCACAGACTTGCGACGATGGCGCTTCTGGTTCTTGACCTCAATTGGCGATTCGACCACTGCCTGTCCCGGATTGACTCTGACTGGTAATTTGAGTGGGATATTGCCAGCGGTGACATTTAAACGTCGAAGATCGCGTTGGCTTTCGGAAAAGACCACTCGAGCGCGAAGTCTATGCACGGCTCGATCTAAAGCCAACTCAATGGCACACCGGTCGCGTACTCGGCTCAATTTGGGCCATGTAGCCCGCTCGCCCATGAGGCATGCCCGCATCATGAACTCGGGACTGGGATTTCGCAGTAACCGAGGCAAGTCATTTATTCCCATGTCAGGAAGAATATTGATATCGCCAGAGTACTTCTGGCTGAGGACACTCTGGAACTTGGTAGCAAGATTGGGCATGATACCAAGCTCAGCCAGAAAATGAAGACGGTGTAAGGCCTCATCGCGCGCGAGCGATGTCATCGTGTGCAGCCAGTCATACCCCTCGACATTCGTTTGTTGACTGATTTCTGGCTTGCGGAAGGGCGACAAGTGGTCGTCTTTCGCAAGAAAGGGCACGACGTGAGGGTTCACTTGAGAAACGATGAAATGATTGACGTTGAACATTTCCGACAAGCGAGTCATTGGCAAGTCGTTGTCCACGGACCCGTCAATCCATCGCTGAGGTGTCGGGTTCCAAGGTAGATGCTCGCCGGTAATCGGGTCCTTGACAAGTAACGGCGCAGCATTGAAGACAAGAGGAACAGAGCACGAGGCGGCGACCGCAGACCAGATCATGACGTTTGGCGCGGTAACGTAGTTTAGCAGACGCGGCAGCTCATACATGGAAGCTGTCGAGACGCAAATGTTGAGAATACGGCGCGTTCGATTGTAAGCTTCTTGAAATGTCATGTCGCCCATCAATCCTGTCATTACCCGGGTAAGATTTTTGATGTCAGACCAGCTTCCTTCTGTCAACAGCCGGCGCAAGTTACTCCAAACGCCATCTTGTCCACTGGGATCCTCAAACACCGCAAGATCCCCATAGGGAAACTCTTCAATAAGTACCGGAATCTCCTCGTCGGTTCGTGTGCACATGGCGGCGCACACAATACTTCCAGCGCTTGCGCCCGAAATAATTCTTGGCAGTAACTTTGCTTCGAAAAGAGCCTTAAGCACACCGATATGGGACATGCCAAAGGTACCGCCACCAGATAGAAGCAATGCGCTTCGGCCGTAGCTTTGTCGCGCGAACAGAATTCCTTCGAGCAGGTCCCTGTTCTCTATGCTCCGGTCGAGTCGGCTCTGTGTCACAACGGCATCAATCGTTTTTATAGTCGACTCGACGTATCGCTCGATAAGATGTTTTGTTCCAGAATATGAATGTCGGTAGAGATCAACGTTGTCCGTACCGCCAAGATCACGCGACAAAGCGGTGCGGATCAAGTGCATCATTGTATGTACATCGCATTTCGTACGGGCATCGTCGAGGGCCTCGAGCCGTTCTTGGATCAGTCCCCGGTTATAGTCGCCCGACGAGGAATCGCGCTTCCATTCGTCGTTGCCTTCGAGGCTATCAAGCTCTTTCGCAGCAGACTCCCAATGAGCGTGAGATTCGGCCTGGTCGGTCAGTCAGGAACAGGACAATAGCGGACAGGTAACCCACATTCTGCATGCGCAAGCATAGCGTCCGTTTCCTCTCCTCCAGCTGTTTAATCTTCAAGCGCTGATCTTCTGTCAAGCCATCTTTACACCACTGCCATGTGTCGTTGGCCTGTTTAATGGCCTTTTGTAGGGTATCGACAACAGGGACGGAAGACGCCGGCGGCCGTTTCGCTTTCGTATTGGACTTCACAGGCGATTTGGAAGATTTACTGTGCAGAACAGGCACCGCACGGGCTGGGAGGATCAGATCAGCCATGGTGAGAGCCTACGCGGAAGAAGCGCAGGTTCAGAGATGGTTTGCGAGGCGGTCGAGAAGGGAGAAGGAATTATTGCATGGCAGGGGCTGAAATAGATTGGTGTACGGTGTCAGCTCGAGACAAATGGCGCAGATAAGGCGCAAGGGAGCCGTAGGCTATCGGTATTGTTCGAACAGCCGGGTCTAGGGATCAAGGTCACAAGTCGAGAAGCATTCGTAGGTGCGGTGCGATCGCGGAAGTGGTGGGGAGCTGAAAGGAGGGGGCGCTGAGACAGAGACGGGACGACCCAAAGACGGGAAGAGATCGGGATATATCGAGGCAAGGGAGATGATGATCTTGAGGTGGTGATAATCGATATTACAAGGATGATGAAATTATTGTATAATTGGTTTTAGAGTTAAGAGAGGAATTCTTTGAGCTTGGGAAAGAAGCCCTCCATGACATTGAATCCACTTCCACTTTCCGAGCTGCCACGGGCCATCCCCACCAGAATTGACGTGGGGAAACGGGGACAATTAACCACTGAATGCCCTGGAAACGCAATCAATTACTGGGGTTATTCTTAGATAGTCATTCTTCACCCGAAAAAACAACATATATTGAGTCTTTTGCTCGTGAAAGCACCCAGACATCTGACCTCTTTTCCTCCAGCCTTAAAGCTCAGCAGCGCATCCATTTCAGGGCATCTTCACCGCCAAATTGGAGGGTCAGGACCCAATCACGACACTAAGCACAGCAGCCCTTACAGCGGCACGTGGTGCAATCTTGCCAGTGTGGCTGTTAATGCGTCATGAAATGGAACCTGGGGGCATTCACATGCCAACGTGCTCCTGCGTCGTTATTGGACTCTCCAGGTTTAAGGGAGCCGATGCTCGGCAGGTGATCACAGCAGAGTCTGGGGAATTTGCGGGGGTAGAACTAGCCTTGCGATGATATGATGACTGATGACTGATGAGTGAGGGTTGAGGAGTGAAGAGTGAAGAGTGAAGAGTGCAAGTCGGGAAAGAGAACAAAATGAAGGAAACGCAGGACACGGTGAACTGCTTTGCATCACAGCTGAATCTCTTCAGCGTCACCCTGTTCATGCACTCTCCCGTCTAGAAATTCCGAGTCCCCGACTCTCCCTCCCAACATTTCATTTCCCCTTCCCAGCTTGAGACACGGGCTGACACGTCCGTCTTGGAGTGGTTGACTGAGAGTCACCTGTTCACAGCCCCCCGAGGTTCCCTGCGTCCAATGAGGCGATCTCCAAAACGATCGAGATTTGTCCGGGCGTCTGGCGCAGATCTCCCCCAAGGCAGCCGAAGCACTGACGAAATTCTCATGCAGGGGGTGCATAGATGTTCCGTGCCGCTGGTCTGAGCAAACACTCCGGGATCGTGGCTGGGGCCGAGAGGGCGGGTGTCTGTGGCTACCACTGGTTTAGCAGATTCTAGCTCACGTTCGAAGCCTTGAGTCTGGACTGGATGATCTGCAACCTAACCTTGTTGGAGCTGTCGGTGACCGTGACGCTTGTTTTGCATCGGACCTGCAACTGGGTCTGTCGTATCCGGCCTTTTGTTGTTTTTGTTGTACGCGTTATGCATATTGGCAAGTGGTGTTTGTATCACCAGCCATACCCAGCTTACACGGAGCTTCAATTCGATCCAGCAGCAGCTTAAGCTTCCACTTCAGCATCTCTAACAGCCCAAGTAACATGTGCTTTCTATACCCACATTGCAACGCACAGATTCAACCGAGCGTCCCAAAAATTACTTCAAGCTCAAGTATCAGGTACAGTTCCATCACCTGATAAACGCGTGCATCTCAAAATTTCCCCCCTCTTGGTGCAACACAAATTACGTATTGGTGACGCCTCCCACACACGATTATCCTCCCCTCGCTTCACATTCCCCCGCATGCCAATACCTGCTTTTCCGCGACAAACTCCCGCCGCCGACATGTCATTGATGACGTTGTGTAGCTTTTTGTTTTAGTTCTGTTTCTGGAGCTTACGCGAACGCCTCAGGCGACGAATGCGGCGTAAGCTCTCGCCTCAATCGTCCTCTTATAAGCTCCCGCCCCAGCTCCGAGCTGTGCATTGTGTTTCTTAGCTTCCCCTCTACCACCTGCACCTGGAGATCATTCATCAGACATTTTGAATAGCTTCACATTATTCTCACAATGGAGGCCTACAAGACTCACGGCGGCGTTTCGCCCATTCCCACCATCGTCCGTATGTGCTTCTCTCATACCCCATCCCACGCTGCACCACTAACACCACGCAGCTGAGCCAACTCACTACCAGACCATCGGCCACAATGGCGTCCGCGCTCTGTGGGTTCTCTTCGTCGCCATGACCGTCGTCTCGGCTCTCTTCGCCCTTCTGTCATGGAACGTGGCCGTGCAGCGCCGTGTCTTCTACTTCTTGAGCACCCTGACCACCATCATCTCCGCCCTGGCCTACTTCGCCATGGCTTCCGGCCAGACTTCGTACTTCAACTGTGCCAGCGTGCGAGACCACCACAAGCACGTCCCCGACACCCACCACGATGTCTGTCGCCAGGTCTTCTGGGCTCGCTATGTAGACTGGGCGCTCTCCACGCCTATTCTCGTTCTTGAGCTGTGCTTGCTTGCTGGTGTTGATGGTGCCCACACCATCATGGCCATTATCGCCAATGTCATCTTCGTCCTTGCTGGAGCTTTCTCTGCTGTTGGTCACGACAACACTGCTCAGAGGTGGGGATGGTACGCCATCAGCCTCATCGGCTTTGTTTTCACCGTCTGGCACGTCGCTGTTCCCGGATCGCGAACCTCCCGAGCTCGTGGTACTAAGATCGCCCGACTCTTTGGCTCCGTTTCTATCGCTGCCCTGATCCTCTGGATCGTCTACATTGCGTAAGTTCCCCTTCATCCCAATCAATTGATGCGATGCTAATAATCCGACAGTGTCTGGGGTGCTGCTGGTGGCGCCTGGAAGGTAAAGGTCGGCACCGAGGTCGTCATCTACGCCGTCCTCGATGTCCTCACTAAGGCTGTTCTTGGTCTCTGGATCATCACCGCTACCCGCAAGAACCGCGACACTACCCCCGATATTGGTGGCTACTGGGCTAACGGTGCCGGTGCTGAGGGAACCATCCGTGTCGGCGATGACGATGAGGGTGCTTAAATGCACTCGTACAACTGCCAATAGTGTCCACGGAACATTTCCACTTCCGCAGCGGACCAGGATGTTTCGGCATCCACCTTCCCACTTTTCTGCCCCTCACCTTCAACGGTGTTAGTCAATCTGAGCCAGTCGGTTTATGGAATGATCGAGATTGTATGCTTTGGAATGCGCTGGAATACGCACACCTTGATGGAAAAGGGCGTTGGGGTGTCACCATGAGACATGTATGGTTATGATTAAGTCTAGCATGAATACGATGGAACATGAACACAATTGCTGTATCAACTTGTTTAAAATGAAAATAAACCGGGCATGCCTCAAGGATCTCTTTTCCTTGATTTAAGTCTTCCAATTGGACGAGACGAGAATAAAGATCTGGCATTTGCACTAAAAGTTATGCTTAGCAAAAGGCAACCCATAGGGCGTGTCTAATTTTTGGAGTCCACACGGGTAAGACAAGCGTGCCGCCCCGGAAATACATCTCGGTGGCATAAAATAGCTCTCCAGTGTTACCGTCACATCGGGGACCCAACTGCCTATTTCGTTACCGAAGAGGCAAGTGGGCACGCGAGCATGTATCACATCATCGTCACTGTTCTTCCTGCATGCATGAGCGTTTCCAAGAAACACTCCACGTACGGGCAAATATGGATAGAAATCGGCCGAGGGATTTTGTTTCTCGGCGGCATTCAACGTCTCATTGCGCCACCCTGGTCGCTCTAGAAACCGCTCGTTGCAGATGAGATGGACGAGAAAATCAAAGAAAATATAGAGTTACACGGATGTTACCTCCAGCCACATTCAGGGCTACTCGATATGCATCTATAACATAATACCGGGATACCAAGACGAAGTCTTAGGCTTGAGATGGCGAACGCACCAAAAACACCCTTGAGGCGTGGTTACCAGAGCTTGCAAAACTACGTCAGCGTGTATATCCGCTCATGACATTGATTTGGCTCTTATGTTCTAAGTTTCATGTTACCAAGATACGAAGATTTGCTTCGTTAAGACAGTTCGTTAAAAGCAGAAAACAAAGGATCTAATCCTTCCAAGCCAGCTTCTAGCTACATTTTAGCACTACAGCGCTCTTCCTTGCTACATCAACATATCCCTCCTTATCAGCCAAGTACTGTTGTCATCTATACCGGTAGCTCTACCAGTGTTTGTAGCATAGATCGAATGCTCCTCGATCTGGTCAGTTGCCTTGTTAGCCTCCTTGTCGTTGCCAGACGAGGATGCCTCATCAGCTTCTTTGCTCCTATCAGTCGCCTTGTTCTCCTCCTCGCGCTTAGCAATATCTAACGCCTGCAGAGATGCCCCTGGCATGGCAATATGTCTTGATGAACCTTCTTGGTATCTTTATATAAAACAGGTGATCACGATTGCATGCTTTAGTCGGCGGTTGATAAGACTATCGGATTAAGAAGACCAGAGTGCAGAATGTACCGCCTAATTGTCCTTTTTTACCAGTAAACTCATGCCGAGATAACCATGCTAGTAAATTTATTGCAACTTGATGGTGCTGAAACACCATTATTGGTTTGCAGCTGGAGACAGTTCTCCCAGCTGATGTAGCTTGTATAACCACAGGTAGATCACTTATATCGGTAGTTTCGCTCTCTTCAATCATAATGGAAGTTTAGTCTTGCTTGCGACATGCCATTTACGATGGCACGAGTAACGAAGAGATGGTGGAGTTCCTCACCTGTTGCATCGTCTCAAGGCCATAAGGCGAGTTCATTGTGCAATGATAGGCACTGGCGCCCACCTGCTTCTGCCTTTTGTGTTACGCAATCTTGGGTCTGCTCATAAACCCTTGATCTTTCTGCACAGCGCCGTCACGCTCAGCAAATATACCTTTCTTGGCTTTGCACAAGGGCTCAAGATAACACAACACCACACCAACACCGCTCCACACCTGAGAAGCTGAGCATAGAAACATCAGCAGAAGCCATTCTCATTGCTATTCGTTATATCCTAGTAAAGAGTTTCAATCTCAATCTTAGCCGCACTGCGGCCATCCTGGCTATCCCTGCCAGTCAACACGCTTATCCCTGAATAGAGAAACCATAGCAATAGGCAGTAACTCAGTGTTCACAATGCTCAACCTTCCGAAGCGGTCCACAATCTCAGGACCGTAAAAAGTCGTCACCCACGTCCAGTACGCATCCATGTTATGCCACCAGCCGGTGATGCCCTGCAGATTCGACTCGCTGCGCAGCTGCTCCATAGCGGACGATGTCTTAACGTCCTCGTATTCGACCTTGCACTCGCTGGGTCTCTTCATGAGCTCGCGGAACACGCGGTGCAGTCTGTTCGAGCCGCTGAAGTGGTCAAAGAAGTACGCCTCTCGATAGCGTGTGAACTCGTCAAAGGACATGAAGTTGTCCTTTTCGTGCTGTGACTCGGGTGTCCAGTCGGGATACTCGAGTGCGTACCTTGCTTGTCTATGCCTACCATTGTCAAAATTCTCCTTATACCGATCGTATGCGTTGCGCTCAGCTTCTTCGAAGTCAACCATTAACTTTGAAGGAGACTCGACGACTTGATCGTGGATTTGAAGAAGTGAGATGAACGGTGATTTCAAGTCAAGACCGCCTAACTCCATGGGAAAGTAGAGGTAGCCGTCAGGAATATCATCGACACCAAATCGCTCACCAAGGGCTCTCTTCAAGTACTCAGCCACACTTGTGACTTTGCCTTCTGAGAGCTTGGTGAACACTTGGTACTCAATCCTCTTGTGCGTCGCCAACATGTTATCGACGTGCTCGCGACCAAAGCAGTGGGCTGCTTTGCCAAAGTTGGACGTGAAGAAGGTTGCAGCATAAGAATTCCATGCTTGGATGAAGCCAAGAATACTCTTGCGCTTGTCGAGAAGCTGCTTCTGTAGCTCATCGATGTGGGAGTCCACCATAGTTTGGTCGATCTCAAATCGACCTGACTTTGGCGAAAGGCGAAGGAAACCCCATCGAATCTCACCCTTGGGCAGCGATTCGTCAACAGGCAAAATCACATTGCTATCTTTCGAGATCCGGACCGAGCCTGTCTTGCTGGGATTTACTTCGACGCCAGTGACACTGGTGAATTTATCGACGGTTTCCCAAGCCTTAACTGCAACCTTGTGGTCATGGGACCAGAACCAGAAGTTGTCCTGCATCCTCCATAGGTTACTCGAAGTAGATTGATTGACAGAGAAGTCGAGGCAGAAGAGAGTTATCTCGCCAAAGACATCGCTCAGAACGTGACATGCTGGAGTTCCTTTCTGACGCTTACGCGCAGTAGAGCCATCATCGTCAACAAACTTAAGAGGGGCCTCGAGGAACTTTTTGAAGAATCCGAGCCAAGTGTCAGAGACACCAAGATATTTGAGAATTGTTAAGACAGTATCGTGTGGCAGCTTTGGGTTCCAGTCCTCAAAGACAGAATGAAACGCCGTCGTCTCGCCGTAGAGATGAGTATTGATGGTGATCTCGGTTGACAGGAGATGAAGCAATGTCTGCTTGAGTGCCATGGGGCTGCGGCCAGTGTCTCCCTCATCATCACCACCATCATCGTCATCCTCCTCTTCTTCTTCTTCTTCTTCATCTGCCTCTGCCTCAAAGTTGTCATAAGGTATCCTTCGATGTCTCATCGCACCGCCTCTCCCAAGTCCAAGACCTGGTTGTCGTGTTGCTTTCCTAGCCGTCTGTTTCAGACGTGCCTGTTTCGGTACTCGCTTCATGCTTGAAGCAGCAAAGCATTCGTACTCTGCTTCCTCCTCGCCATCAGCAGCCCCTGTAATTTCGTGCTCGTAATTCATAAGCTGAGCCATGAAGTATCTTTCCTCGGCGAACTTGGTCCGTTCGGTCTGTAGACAGGGTGACTTCTCAACAGGTCCCAGATAGTATCCAAGGCGTCTTCGATCCTCTAGGGGGATGTCTTGACGCATAGACTTCCAAGCTCCAGAGTCACGGAAGGACCTGAAGGCGGTTTTGAGTGCGACGCTCCATTTGACACCAATGTACTGTAAGAAAATTGCTTGAAGAAGGTCCTCGTGCATGTGAATGTTATAGATTCCCGAAATCTTCCTCTGTATTGAGACATTTACTGGCGCTTCTGAGTTCCAAGTCCAAGAGTCCAAAGCATTGATACGCATGTTGAGGACGTCAGCGATCTCTTTGAGAATCATACCATTGCTTTCGAAGTCCTTGAGTACTTCTCTCTTCTCATTAGACAGAAGGTCAGATGAATGCAGACCTGAAATAATCCATTTCAGGGATGCCACAGTAAACTGATCGGGCGTTGAGATGCGTCCTTCATGGTATGAGATAGACTTACGAAGGCGTAGGAGCGAATTGGTAATGGTTTGCTTGTCCTTGTTGCCGACACCGAAAAGAGCATCCAGGTATTGTTTGATAGCCTTGGTATCTACGTTGGATGGTTCAAAGACGGTAGCTTCCCAGTCGATCTTAGACTGAAGCTTGGCTTGATCGCCAACATCCTCGAACGCCTCGCTCATCTCGACGTCTGCCTCCGAGTCTTTCTTCTTATCGCCAGACAGCCACTCAGTCACAAGCTCTCCATACAACCATGCATACTGGTATTGGAGGGCCTGCATATCCAACTCGCGAACGAGAGACTGCTCCCAAGCAGCCAGCATCTTGGGCGACACAGAGGGATCGGTCTTCGCTTGGTCCAGGAAGCGGTCAAGGTTCTTAAGCTTAACTTCGAGGTGCTTGAACTTAGTACGACCTAAGATGACCTTCTTGTCTTTGTTGAGCTTGATAGAGAAGCAATCTTTGACACCATTGCTTAGGGAGATGAGGCGCTTGACAACATCCTTTTCTTCGTCGATAGAGGAGAGGATGGATGACTTTGCTTCCTCAAAGCGGGAGCGTCGTTTGGAGAGTTCTTGGAGTTTGGTGTTGGTGATCTCTCGCAGGGTCTCGGAGAAGACACTGCCGGAGGAAGCCATGGTGTAAGCAAGTTGAGGCTTAGAGGTAGCAGACTGAGATCCGGGATATGTAGATTGGGCTTCGGGTGCAGTAGGGTTGGCCTCTTGTTGAGAACGTCTTCTTGCTAGTTTGAATCAGGGCATTGATGACCGAGGGGCAGACATCGGCATCAGCAGGATGATGGGATAGGGACAAGAGGAGAGAGTGGAGAGCGGCTGAAGGAGGAGTTAGGGTGTGGTATATATAGGTAGTGGAAGGATGGTGTGTCCTCAGGCCACAACGCCGCGTGAGCCAATCGCGTTTTGCCCAATAACTGGGCCTCAATCTATCACTTTTGTGATCAAAAACATGCTTCTCGCGTCGTCAGTAGCCTCTTCTATAGGTACCTTTGACTTTGTTGTTGTGCAGACAGTCGTGAGGTGCGCCTGATGAAGAGTTTGGTTGAGGTTGAAGAGTGTAACTGAGCAAGCTGAAGCGGCTGCTGACTGATTTAGATGGACGAGTTGATTCGCCAAGCAGCATGAATAGGTGGGTCGCTTTTAGGCTGCACCTCTCCTCTTTACTCTCTTATGCACTGCGTTATCTAAAGCAGTGACTCATAAATATACTAGGATATCATCAAGGGTCCTTAAAAACGATCCCGGGTCTCTAACTTAACTGTCTCCAAATTCATGCGTCTGAGATTGAAGTCTCAGGAGCAAAATAGCTCGAACGGCTTACACGGCAGCCTCGGAACTTTCAAGTGATCATCTTGGCTTCCTCCTGTAATTTGGCTCTATTGCTATCATATTGTGATAATATCTCATGCACTTCATGGACTGGGCCAAACCCAATTTGCACGCCATGGCGAACTGGGCAGATCTGTCTATCCAATAATGACTAGCCTGGATTGAGTGTTCCAGTCAGAAATTATGGTACGGTACGATCGGACAGTCTGCACTCAACAAGATCGACTGCCGCAACCCACGGCAAAGAGTTTCATCTGCATTCCCCTGCGTTTTGCAAATGGCGCTGCTGATTCTCATTGCTTTTCCAAGAGAGGAGACTTCACCCCAACTGGTTTCGCTGAACAAGTTGTGCCCGATTTGCTCGCTTAACGATAACTTCCAAGACTTCTGGCGTATTCACAGCCATTGAGCAATAACTTTCCCGGTTCGAACTCACTTCTTTGAGACATTCTAGGTATCTGTGAATCAGTTATTCTACCATATCTACGACATCGCGGATGATTGCCACATCCAAAGGCTCAAATAGGGCAACATGAAGCATTTTGCATAACTATGGAATATTAACGTTAGGCGCCTTCTATGATTCTTTGGTTTTCACGATCATATATGGCAAAGTCTTCCTGGGCTAAATCAGGCTGGCCCGCCATTTTACCTGCTCCCATTCCACGGGGAATGTCTGCGTTGGCGACCAGCAGTAGCCTAAGAATTGGTACCAGAATCAAGGGTCTACAAGCATACATATGTGCGTTACTCAAGGTGCTGACCTCTTGTTGGAGTTAAAGGGTCCCTCCGGAGCCCCTATGGTGAGAAGAAACCAAATCAATGTTTAGAGACCAGAAGAAGGATCTGGCCTCGAACTACGAGACAGAAGGCGGTAGAATATGATTTGTAAATATAAGCCACTTCTCCTTTCCTTCTGTCCTGTTGATCGCGTTGCATCACACTGAAGGGCAACAAGTATAACAAATCTACCCGGAATTTTGTTAGTTCTGGCAAAAAGTCGTGCCTAGGGCAAACTCCCATATCTTCTTGCCCAGCCTCGAATGTATTCATGCATCATGAGGGTGGAGACACTGAATCAGTGAGACATCCGTAAGTTTGCTGAAAATCTTGCCATTATAAAATGAGGGGCTATACCTTCGAAGAGCGGTCACGGATCATCCGTCAGCACTAAGATTCTGAGAGCGTAACATACGAAGGAAACGAGGTGATTCAGTAATCGAACGATTAGGCACCAGTAAAATAATATATAATCGTTTAGGCAACAAATTCCCATCTCTACATAGATACCACTCTTGATCCCGGGCTTTTGAGAGCGATCAAAATAACACATTTTACATCACTGTCACAATGACTGCTACCGAGGTTGGTTGCATGGTTGTCAAGCCTGGCTTGGACATCATGGACGATTCCACGCCAGAGGGTCAAATTCTTAACGGGATGTGGAATACGGTTCTAGTCAAGCCTGGCGGGCCTCGGCGAATTTACTGGGGGTTAGAGTTCGAGGATCCGTCCAAACTCTGGGCCCTTTTCGACTTCAAGTCTATCGCACAACACCAGCAATTCGCTAGAGAGTAGGTATCGCTACACTCTCGTTCAATAACTTACTAACTCCTGTAGGCATGGCGCAGATGCTGTCAAAGATTTCCCCAAGATCTGTACCCATGTGGAGTTTACAAAGCACGTCAGATTATACCCCTCTTCTGACGCTTTCGGGTATGCTCTGGCGGAGGTTATATTACTGTACTTTCCACAGGATATCTCGCAGGTGGAACAAAGAGAGCTCGCGTTTCGACTCGAAAAGATACTTGAGCAAACCTTTAACTGCAGCCCTGGTGTTACAGAGGTTGCTCGCGGCTGGGGCGTGGAAAGGGACTTTCCGGCGCGAGGCGAAGACGGGCAGCCCAGAGCGGTCCTTATGGGGGTTGTTGGATGGCACAATGTTGAAGCTCAGAAGGCTTATTCTAAGGATGAGGGTTATAGAGAGGCGGTCGCGTTGATTGCAGGGTTGGAAGGGAGTACAAGCTTTTCTAGTTTCACTATAAGCTGTCAGCATCTGAGGAGGTCCGGAGAAGCACAGTTCGGTTGATGGCTTTCCGTGTGGGATCAATCGGAAAGAATAATTGTCATAGCCGAACACAGCAGGCTGATAAATTACTTCTGATTCTCGCTAATGGATGACTACGATGTCAGATAGATCCAGTTTCGCATTTTTTATCCTTTAATAGATTCAAGGAACACATTTCAAGACTGGTTCGGGACTGTTCAATATTCAACATTCTCTCTCGGACTGAAATTCAGGGGAGGGGGCCGCTGAACAGAGCTCAGAGTGAGGTTGAATGCGTATCTCGACATGTTAGGTATAAGAGGAGTATAACGATAGACGGTTGATTTAGAGTTTTGACTATTTGGAAAGGGATTTATGGCAATGTAAGTCCATGACAGTACGTTGAAAAGGAGTGAGAAATGGTTATATCATATATAAGAAAAAAGGAGGATATAAGAACCAGTGGCGGACCACATTGTCAAGTCAGCAGTTGTGCAAGATATTCCCCAAGCATATTGATCTATGCAATGAAGGATCCTGTCGACTAGACCACTGAGCCTAAAATCAGAGGCCCCTGTTATAGAGATAACAGAGACTAGGGCTTATATACTGTTTACGACAGATCCCTTCAGCATCCAGACCGCCAAGGACCACTCTCACCCCAAAGTCACCACCCGTTCGCAAACCATGCCCCTTAATTTGACAATCGACACCCAACATTTTCCTCACTGGTCGATCCGGCATCTTTGCACTGACAAAGTCCCCCTCCACAATTGGGGTTTGCGGGGGAATATGGCTAGCGATGGGGGCGGGGCGCACGATCTGCGGCTAAGATGGGGAAATCGAGTCCCTCGGGATATCTGAGCCGCGGACAATTTAGCATCCACCAATGAGGCCTCGGGAACAAGCTTAACCTCGATTAGCTACGACGCTTGGTGGCAGGGGACTTTGTTAGAAGAGACTCAACCTTCATCTGGGGTCGGTAGCATTGACATGAGGCCGGTGCCGTTTTAGCACTGGCAAGTGTTGGATTGAACCAACTGGGGGTGGGGACATGATGTATTAGCAGTTCTTCCGAAATGACAGGCAACGAAGTCCACTTTGTATAAGAACTCTCTGCAACCCAGTACAACTTCACTTCTGAATCTCAAGCTACTTATCATCAACCAAGTCAAGACTCTTCACAATGAAGGTCACCAGCTTCTTCTCCACCCTCTCCCTCTTCGCAGGCGCTCTCGCCGAGACAATCGAGCTTCCCGCCGGTGTTCCTCGAAGCGTTGAGGAGTTCCGCGCTAAGCACCCTTATGAGAACCTAGTCAAGAGAAGCCATCGCAAGGTCGTTACTATCAGACATAGTAAGAATGACGGCGATGATATCTCGTCGGAGTTCTACAAGGGGCTGAAGAAGGCTAACAATGGAGGCACCCTCCACCTTCCCAAGGGTCACACTTATGTCATTGGAAAGCCTCTGGATCTTACCTTCTTGAACGATGTTCATGTTCATCTGGATGGTGAGATTAAGTTTACCAACGACACTGCTTACTGGCAGAAGAATGCTTTTACCCATCCTTTCCAGGTAAGTATCTCTCACATGATACTCTTCACAGGCTAACATGTCATAGAACTCCATCATGTTCTGGAAGTGGGGTGGGAAGAGCATTAAGATCTACGGAAAGGGTGTTTTGAACGGTAACGGTCAGAGATGGTGGAACGGTATGGCCCCTTCATCGATGATCTCAAGACATCTGCTAATAACATTTAGAGTTCGCTGGCAAGGAGATTCTTGACCAGGACAATGCTTACCTCCGACCTATCCTCTTCTATGCTCAGAATGCGACTGGTCTGGATATCCAAGGTATCCACTTCAAGGACTCTCCCTGCTGGACCAATTTTGTCGTTACCTGTGAGTGATGCCTACAAACTCCGACCATAACAATCAGAAACTCATACCATCTAGCTAAGGATATTTCGTTCAAGGACATTGTCTGCACTGCTCACTCAACCAATGCTACCGCTCTACCCAAGAACACTGACTTCTTCGACTCTTTGAACGTCGAGCACGTCAACGTCGAGCGCGCCTGGGTTGACATTGGTGATGATTGCTTTTCTCCCAAGAGCAACGCCACTGATATCCATGTCGACACTATGTACTGCAACGGTATTTTCATCTCCTCTAATCTAGCTGTATGCAATACTAACAATGTCAGGCACCCACGGTCAGTCTATTGGTTCTCTCGGCCAGTACAAGGGCGAGATGTCCTTCGTCAAGGACGTCGTTATTGAGAACCTTTGGATGCTTAACGGCCAGCATGCCTCTCGCCTCAAGACCTGGGCAGGCCCTGATGTCGGCTACGGTTTTATCGATAACGTGACATTCCGCAACTTCTGGGGTGGTAACAATGAGTACACGGCTTTCATCGATTCGTGCTACTTCAACATCAACGCCACGACCTGCAATCAATACCCCTCCAGGATGAATATAACAAATATCAACTTCGGCAAGCATCTCTTTGTTACAATTCTTGAACTTGTTTACTAACATTCTGCCCAGAAAACTTCACCGGCTACAGCTCCGGCAAGTACGGCGACGCTGTTGCGCGCCTAACATGCTCATCCAGCAAGGACGCAATTTGCGAGAACATCAAATTCAAGAACTTCAACATCAAGTCTCCTTGCGGTGGAAAGCCCGTGATTCTGTGCGATGGTGTTAAGGACATCGGCGTGGACTGTGTGAGTGCTACCAGCGCTGAGGGTAAAGCTGCTTTGGCGAACAAGTGCACGGCGCCTGAGGCTAGTGCCAGCCCGTTTAAGGTCAGAATTAGACGTTGAATGGCGGGAGCTTAATTAGATATGTGGGGGATGCACAATGAATAAGAAACAAAAGACATTTTATCATTGAACGCGTAATGAGCGATGACACATAAGTTCGCATTTGACTCATAACAACAGAAACATATTTCTTTTCGTTTAACTCAGGTCCTGTAACGAAAAGCTGCTGGAAAAGTTAGGATAACTTGTTTGTTTTAGGATAATGTCAGGTGATGTTGGTCTAAGTTATCCCTAACGCCTTTAAATCATTTCGAGAAAGGTACTATACTTGAGATATCTGCAACAATCGTCGAAGTATAAGTAGTTGAGCAAGTGATAAGCCTGTCAGTCGCGTTTAAAGATGCCCAGTTTGCCAAGTCTCTTCAGATTGATGATCTAGGGTAAGTTGTTCAGAATCTCGTTGATTGGTTCGATAAGAAGTACCGAAGAGTGGGACCAGACCCCACACTGTACCTGCCGTACCCAGTGCGACCCAGTGGTTGCCTTGTCATTTTCCAATTAACGCGTGAGGACGCGTGCACCCTGTACCTGCCGTACCTGAACTTTGCTGCGACGCGACTGCCAATGTCAATTTAGGACAGTCCACGCAACCCCAAGCTTCCACCTCCCATCCTGGACCTTTTGCACCCATTCTTTGACTTCATCTTCACTTTTGTTCTCTTGCCCATTGGCTTGCAAGCGTCATTGAGCCTTGTTCTCTGACCTTAGGCTGATTCACGGTTGTCGAGTCCATTGCCTCAGCGTCAAACACCCTGAATTGAAGCATTCTGCTGAAGCGAATCACTCCTATCGAGCCCATCATGGCGAGCGAACGATCAACCGCGGCGCGAACTCCCGCAAAAGCGACCAAACCGCCTGCCCCTACTTCTTCAGCCAAACAACGTTCAATTGTTTCCTTCTTCCAAAAAGCTCCGCCCTCTTCCCCCACCGCTGCATCATCACCTTTGGCAAAGGCCTCTCCTGCCAACAAACAATCTTCGTGCCTGAAAGAGACAACGAAGGCCAACTCTCTCCCCAAGAGTACTACTCCTCTCGCCAAATCGAAGTTGACCTCGACTGCCTCCGTCAAACAAACAACGCCCGTCCCTGACAGTGACGCTATCGAGCCTCCAAGCTCTCAAGAGAATCTTGATGCAACCGTCAAGGTAAGCGAAGGCCCCTCCACCACAAGTGGCCATAAAAGCTAAACATAAGAAAAGAAGTCTTCTAGCAAAATGAACCACGACGCCCTTCCCAGCAGTCCGACTCGAAAGGTGAGATAATCAGAATTTCCGCTCTTACCACACCCACTAACTAACGCCCCCAAGATCAAAAAGGTTGTTAGCTATGCCGAATCCTCTGAAGAAGACGAGCCTTTCCAATTTGGCGGCCCATCCACTTCTCGCCGACGTTCTAGGGTACCCCGGCAAGTTGTCAAGGATGAGGATGACTACGAAGAAGAGGAGGAGGAAGTTGCGGATGGTGGAGATACTGGTATGTACTTACCTCGCCTCTTTGTTCAACTCTAATATTTGCAGACACTATGGACGACTTCATTGTATCCGAGGACTCAGACGAAGATGCTTCTCGTTCCAAGAAGCGAAAGCGACCCTCGAAACCAGCCGCCTCCCGAAAGCGTTCCAACAAATCTTCGCCCATACCCACACCCGAATTCGAGATTAAGGATAGCATCTTGGAGGAAGACGAGGTGATGGATGACGTTGAGGGCTCTACTGCGTCTCAATGGAACTACAACCCTAACTCCGCCGACAAGCAAGCCGTCGTCAAACCTGCAGCAAGGGCTGTCTCGAAGGACCCCAAATACAAGGAGAAGGCACATACCAAAGACCCTGATCAGAGGTATACTTGGCTTGCCAATATCATGGATAAGGAGAAGCGAAAGCCCAGCGACCCAGACTATGACAAGCGAACCATCTACATCCCTCCAGCGGCCTGGAATAAGTTCTCGCCATTCGAGACCCAATACTGGAAGATCAAACAGGACCTGTGGGATACAATTGTCTTCTTCAAGAAGGGCAAGTTTTACGAACTTTACGAGAATGACGCTACTGTGGGTCATCAGGAGTTTGACTTCAAGATGACCGACAGAGTTAATATGCGCATGGTCGGAGTCCCCGAGAGCTCGCTCGATTACTGGGTAAACCAGTTCATCGCCAAACAGTACAAGGTTGCCCGTGTCGATCAGATGGAGACCAATCTGGGCAAGGAGATGCGCGAGCGACAAGACAAGAGCAAGAAGGCGGACAAGGTCATTACCCGTGAGCTGGCGTGCATCCTGACAGCTGGAACACTCGTCGACGGCGGCATGCTGCAAGACGATATGGCCTCCTACTGTGTGGCGATCAAGGAATCCGTTGTTGATGATCTCCCTGCCTTCGGTATTGCATTTGCCGACACCGCAACTGGTCGGTTCTACCTGTCTAGCTTCGTGGATGATGTCGACTTGACCAAGTTCGAGACCCTTATCGCTCAAACCGGTCCGCGAGAACTGCTTCTTGAAAAGTCTCACCTATCTACCAAAGCACTGCGCATCCTCAAGAACAACACCAGCCCCACCACAATTTGGACACACCTCAAGCCAGGCACCGAGTTTTGGGATGCAGATATGACCCGCCGTGAGCTCGACTGCGCAAACTACTTCAAGGCTGAAGATGCCGATGAAGAGGTCTGGCCTGAAACTCTTCAAGCGCTCCGGGATGATGATATCATGATGTCAGCGACAGGAGCATTGATCTCATATCTTCGTTTCCTCAAGCTTGAGAGACCTCTGCTATCTCAGGGCAATTTTGAGCTCTACAATCCCATTCAGAAGAATGGAACTCTGATTCTGGATGGCCAGACACTGATCAACCTGGAGATCTTCTCCAACTCGGTCAATGGCGGTTCCGAAGGTACACTGTTCAGCCTGCTTAATAAGTGCGTCACGCCCTTTGGAAAGCGTCTCTTCCGGTCGTGGGTAGCACACCCGCTTTGTAACATTGAGCGCATCAACGAACGTCTCGATGCTGTCGAGATGCTCAATGCCGACCAGACGGTTCGTGAACAATTTGCTTCACAGCTTGTCAAGATGCCTGATCTGGAGCGACTCATCTCACGAATCCACGCCGGCGCTTGCAAACCCGAGGACTTTGTCAAGGTTCTCGAAGGTTTTGAGCAGATCGAATACACTATGGGCCTTCTGGAGGCTTATAAAGGCGGCAATGGTCTTGTTGACCGTCTCATTACTGCGATGCCAAATCTTGATGAGCCTTTGAGCTACTGGAGAACGGCATTTGACCGTCGCAAGGCCCGCGATGAGAAGCTTCTCATTCCCGAGCGTAAGATCGATGAGGATTTCGACCAGAGCTCAGATCGCATCGAGGAGATCAAGCAACAACTCGAGGACCTCTTGGCAGAGAAAAAGAAGGAGTTCAAGTGCAAGTTCCTTAAGTTCACAGATGTCGGTAAGGAGATCTACCAGCTGGAGGCGCCGAAGAGCGTTAAGGTCCCTTCAAGCTTTCGTCAAATGTCGGCGACAAAGGACGTTAAGCGATGGTATTTCCCTGAACTTTCCCAGCTTGTTCGAGAGCTCCAAGAAGCGGAAGAAACACACTCGCAGCTTGTACGCGAGGTTGCTTCTCGGTTCTTTCAGAAGTTCGATGTTGACTACGAAACCTGGCTACAAGCCATCAAGATTATCTCGCAGCTGGATTGTTTGGTCAGCTTGGCCAAGGCATCGGCGTCACTTGGCCAGCCAAGCTGCCGTCCCCAGTTCGTGGATGAAGAGCGCAGCAATGTTGACTTCCAAGAGCTCCGACATCCTTGCATGATGAACACAGTGGACGACTTCATTCCCAACGACATTAAACTCGGTGGCGATCAGGCCAAGATCAACCTTCTAACAGGAGCCAACGCCGCTGGCAAGTCTACTGTTCTACGCATGGTAAGTAATCCCTTCAACCCACACAGGTACAATTCTAACAGTCACAGTCATGCGTTGCTGTCATCATGGCTCAAATTGGCTGCTATGTCCCCGCCACTTTCGCTCGCCTCACACCCGTCGATCGAATCATGTCCCGCCTCGGAGCCAACGACAACATCTTTGCCGCCCAGTCGACATTCTTTGTTGAGTTGTCCGAAACTAAGAAAATTCTGTCTGAGGCTACTCCTCGATCGTTGGTCATTCTGGATGAACTTGGTCGTGGAACCAGCTCATACGATGGTGTCGCCGTCGCACAGGCTGTTCTCCACCACGTTGCTACTCATATCGGCTGTGTCGGTTACTTTGCCACTCACTACCACTCCCTTGCAACAGAGTTTGAGAACCACCCTGAGATTCGAGCACGCAGGATGCAGATTCACGTCGATGATGAGGAGAGACGTGTCACCTTCCTATACAAGCTGGAAGATGGGGTCGCTGAGGGCAGTTTCGGCATGCACTGCGCTGCCATGTGCGGCATCTCATCGCGTGTAATTGACCGTGCAGAGGTGGCTGCTAAAGAATGGGAACACACCAGCCGACTCAAGGACAGTTTGGAGAAGGCAAAGACGGGATGTTACATCCCACTGGGCATTTTAAGCGACTTGGGCGCGCTACTTGGTGACAAGGGAGAGATGGGTGACGATGGAGTGGATGTTCTTCTAAATGCTATCGAGGCGCTGTAAAATGATCCAAGGGTAGAAGCATGGAGTGCCAGGGAAGAACACGAGCTGGAACATGGGTTTTTAGACGGAATACGGGATTATATTGCAAGGCGTGTATGTCATCGTTTTCACATTTAATTGGAAGACAACCTCTGATAGAGTTGTCAGGGATAAATAGGCGTTGCAATGGAGTGTCTACTGGTAAAAACAAGGAGAAGTCCCTGGGTTTGTTACCGCAAGGGCGATGAGATGCGATTGTTAACAAGTAAAAAGTCTATAAGTAATTGCCATTTCCATTTAACGAAACATTGTGATCCCCGCCGAGGCGTAATCAACATTATAACATTCCCACCAAATCTCAAATGAAGTAAAATCAAAACAGATCAATGTTTTTCAATGCCAACTAACCCAACTCCAACTCTACCAAGTCACTTCATCTCAATCACACCTCCGTCTTCATCCTGATCCACATTCTTAGCCGCAAGAGCAGTCGCCGAAGGAGCAGGCGAAACACTGGCCTTCTGCCTCCGAATTCTACTCGACGCTCGCGAAGGCTGAGCGCTGGCCTTACCAGTCCTCTTAGGGCGCTTCGGCGTCTTGCTCACTGTAAAGGCATGAGTACCACTTCTAACTAAGGTATCTTGTATCCTAGAGGGGTGCGTACCGGTCTTTTCCTTTTTGGTTCTCTTCGCTGCTGGTGCATCTGTGTCGTTCGCCGAGGTTGCTTCGCTGGCGCGGCGCTTTTGTCCTGCGCTGATATCGCTTTGCAGCTCGGCGATGTCGTCCACATCTGGCTTCAGCTCATCATCGGAGTCGGAGTCGCTTTGGTAGCGATATGTAGGATCGTGGACTTGGGGGCCAATGTACATGTCTCGTCGCTTGCGGCCGGCCGGGGTATCGTCCCATGGCATACCAGGCGCTTGCCACGATCCGGGGAACGGCGGGAAGCCTTCGTATGGAGGCCAGGGGATGTCCCACCATGCCATGTTATCCTCGTTATTGGGATCGGAGCGCCAGACGGAAGCGTAGTTGTCGTTCGCTTTGGTCGGGTAAATCGTACGCGAGTAGGTTGGGTAGCGACGGCGGAACCTCTCCTTGATGTCGCCCAGTTTCCTAGGGAGTTCGCGGGCGCGGATCCAGCCGCTGCGGTTGGGAAGATGATCCGCTGAGCCTCTTCCGTTGCGGATGCGGCAGCAGCGATTCCTATCAGTGTGGGACTGGAGTGTGTTAGTGTTTGCTACAGAGTAAGGGAGTGGGATACTAACCTCGAGTTCCTGGGCCCGACCGATGGGTGAGCGGTTAGGGCTCTTGTTTCGCCTCTTAGGCGCCTTGCGAAGACACTTGGAGCAGTACATATCATCGTCAGGATCAAAGTCGGGATCGCCAGGGCCGAGTCTCTTAATCCAGTCTGGAGATCTCGCTCGGCGACGATGAACGACTCCTCCCTCATGCTGCTCCTCATCGTACTCGTCGGTATCGTGCTCATCGTCCTCATAGTCGCCGTCATTCTCTCCCTCTGGACGAAGTCTCTTGGGCTTTTTGGCTATACGGCCTCGACCTTCGGTGACTGAGCTCTTAGACTCACTGCCTTGGGCATCGCCGGCGGGTGTTGCTGTTGGGGGCTTGGGTTGACCCCTTTTGCCGGAGCGTCTACCACGGGAGACTGTAGAGGCGACATCGCTTGGGATCTCAGAATCCGACTCATTGCTCGCAGGTTGAGGCTCGTGAGCCGTCTTCTTGGTGGTAAGCTGCTTCTCAGGTACCACCTCTACGGAAGTATCAGACCTGTTGGACGGAGCATCGACGAGTTCGACGTCCGAGGAGACCGGGGTCACCCCTGGTGGTGGAGAAGCTCCAGGCGAAGAGGGCTTGTGAACAGGTGATTGAGGTGTTGGCGTTGTTGGGCGAGAAGGCTGTTCCTCCTCAGCTTCATCCCCACCATCTTCATCATCAGATAGCAACATCTGCACCTCCTTCCCATGACTTTCGCGGACATGACGACGGTACTGCTTGTGATTCATGGCGTCTATGTATGCACCGCACTTCTCGAAGTAGCCGCATTTCTTGTTCGATCGAGGCACATCCACCGTCTGCTTCTTAGTCTGGGGAGCTTCGGCTTGTGTGGCAGCAATCTGAGGAGCAGTGGATTTAGACCTTAGAGCGGCGCTTATGGGGACAATCTTGCCAGACTTCTCCCTCTTGGCAGCCTCCGCCAATATACTGTCCCAAACCTCTGGGGCAATAGAAATAGGATAATCAGGCTTCCAACTGCGCGTGTTCCACAACGGGTGGTTACCTAGCTCCGAAGGTGGCTCCAAGATGTCCCAGAGCTTATAGATGTGACAATCTAAGTGCTTGATACACCCTTCGACGTCGCGATCTTTAAAAATTGGCTTCCCATTCTCATCCTCACCAACCTTGTAGCGGAACAGAAGGTTACAGAAGGGGCAAGCGTTCATCTTGTGATTGGGATGGTGGTACTTGTAGTGCTTCCACACGCCGTCGGAGCTGAGATGTTCGATTTCGGGAACTGCACAAGTTGGGATGGAACACTTCTTGATAGGGTCGATGTAAGGAGTTCGACCGGGAGTGTCATACCACGCAAGTGGATATGAGAGGACGCGTGGTGGCTGGGAGAGCTTTGGAAGAGGTCTCATCTCATTCTTGATTTTCTCTGCGGCTGCTTGGAAGAGATTGACAGGCGCTGCTGGGGCCGCTGACGAAGGAGAAAATGGGTCGGGGACTGGCCCTTGAACAAACGAATCGTCATTTGGTGCCGGATCGGAGAAGTTTCTTGTCCGCCTCGGATGAGATGTTTCGCTAAAGCCGACTGGACTCGGAATAGGGTCGCTCATGTCAAGATCTGTGCCGGTCCCCGAAGCCCCAGCTTGGGTCGTCGATTGGAGTGGACGATCATGAGGCCCCCGAGGCAGAGTATGGCCAGGGCGTGATGCAGCTACTGGTACACGGAATTGCGAAGGCCCCCCAAAACCCGAATTTGCATTCTGCGTCCCAGTTTGTGAGGCCTGCACCGGAACATTCAAAGGATGAGGTGGCACAGCTCTCGTTGCTGGCTGACGAACGTTGGGGAACGGTGGGCTGACCTCCTGCTTGTTTGGAAGACCCAAGATCGTCTTCAGCTGATGGGCATGCTTCTCCCGTATATGCCTATGCTTCTGTTCAACATCCCACCACTCAAACAAACTCTCCTCACACCACGGACACTTCCGTGACTGGTGCACAGTCTGCGTATGCTTATCCCTGGCCTCCTGATCATCAAGACGGAAGGTGAAGTCGCAGTTCTTGAATGGACACTGCATGGTGCGCTTGAGGAGCATGTTGCGAACATCCCAAAAGCTGCGCTGCAGCTCGGCTTGCTCGGTGGGTGTGAGGATGGCTTTGGAGACCATGGGGACGTTGATGCTGGTGCGATGAATCTTCTCTACCGGGGCTGCGGTGAGAGGGATGTTGATATCGGTGGCTGAGGGCCAGACGTTGTGATTGACGCCATCGAATAGACTGGGTTGAATGGCCCATGTGTGTCTTCTGTCGTCTTTTCCGACGGTCTCGTCGACGCTCCAGGGCGACTTGGTAAATGGACCAGGCAGAGAGGTAACAACGTGTTCGACTTCTTCGGCTTCTTCAACTTCATTGCCCTCATCAGATGAGTATTCATCCAAGTCCATATCGTCGTTATTCTTGTCTGCTTCATCAACGTCGGCTGGTGCAGCATCGCTGGAAAGACTCCCTTCTCCAGAACCGCCTTCGCTCATCTCCAAGTCCTCATCTTCCCCAGAAGACCCCTCTTCAGAAGATGTGTCGGAGCCTTCTCTGAAAAGTTGCATGATATGATAATCGGCCCATTCCGGTCTGCATGTCGCCAGAACACCAACGTCATACTCCTGGTCATCATGTTCGGCGGACTTCCCACGAAGCACTGGAGCCTCGGGCAACTGGAGGGCAGTGGAACCACCCTTGGGTTGAGCCTTGGCCTTTGGCACCTTAGGTGTTTTGAAAGCCGGTGTCCTGAGTGAAGATGTTGCTCGCACAATCTTGCTGTCGCGTACCGTGACCTCTTCATCTACAGATTCGGCAGGCCTCAAAGGCTCGGGATCTGCAGGGTAGTTGTCGCTGGGTTCAACTTCACAGTCGTCCAAGTTTCTTATGTCGAGAACATCTCGCTTCCAACTTGGTCCGTCGTTCTCAAGATCGTGGTACCCAGTTCGGGCACCCCAGATGTTGCTCTTGGAAATGCAAGTCCTCCAGTCAACCTCTGCCTTCTTGAAGAAGGACACGACTATGCTGGGGGACGTGATGCACCGTCTGATGCGAAGCCAGTCATTTTCGGTCGTCTCAGGGGAAATCAGGTAGGCAGGTGAGTCTATGTCTTGAACCTGGATACTATCCACGGAAGGAGTCTCCTTGAGCAAGATGTGATCTTTACGCGGATCTCTCTCGTGCTGAGTAAGTTGGCACAGCTCATCAATAGCTTCCCGGAAGGTCTTCAATTCCGATGTGAGAGGTGGCATCTCTACAGAGACTTTCCCACCGCTGTACCAGTCTGGAAACAAGCGACAGTGTCCAGGAGCCCAGTTCACATTAAGCATCAAGAACCAGATGGCTCTTTTTTCCAATGCCCTGCCAAAAAGCTCCCCGTAGGTAGGATCTGAAACAAGAAAGTCAATATGCCAGCCTTTGAAGGGGTATCGAAAGGGAATCGCGGTATCACCGTTGATAGCATAGATCGAGTCAACCTTTCTTACAGTCGACGCGTCAAAAGCCTCGGTGATGATTTCACAAATGGAGCTATACGCCTCATCGTAGGTAGCCGTGAAGGGTTCACAATCTGACACCAGGTGCGGATTGGGCTGCGGATAATAGTTGGGTAGGATGATGGGATCAACACCAGGCTCAAGCCAGGAGCATTCAACCATCCAGCAAGCCCCCGGGCTGTTGAGCGGATGAAGCAGCTCCCATGCCCACTGGGGAAGGCCCATGCCGCCATAGATGATAGGGACCTTCCACCCAGCTTTGGGCTTGTTCTTGTCAAAGATTCGAAACAAGGCATGGTTATACTCTGCACGGTGCGGTATCCCGAAAAGAACCTCGATAGCCGCAGTCAACTGAGCGTTGTATTGATCAGAAGCATACTGGCCAATGACAAAAGTTGAAACTTTAGTCTTGGGGAAAGCGATGTAAGCATAGCTGATGGCGTTCTTCTCGGGTCCGTTTGACGCATACCCAAGAGAGCGCCCAATTCTGACTGTGTCCGTTTCGAGTTGCTGCTTGAGAGGCTCCCATATCTCCGGCCCCTTGTTGATCTCGGTCCACCCCTGCTCAGCAAAGAGAGCACAGCAATCCTTCTGCCTGTGTTTTCCGTTGCTAGCAAAGTGCTTGAGGAGATGCGCCATCACGGGGCTCTCACTTGTGAGAGGTAGGCGATCGTGGATGATCTGGGGCTTGCCGACCTTTCGGTCAAACACCAATAGAGAGTATTGTGTCTCAGGTCCGTCATACTCCTCGTCAAAGGTACTAGGGTCAGTGCGAAGCAACTGGCGGAGGACAGACGCAAACGATCGCCACTTTCGAGGGACAAAAGGTATACGTCCGTTGAGACCATACAAGTAGACCCATTCTTCATGCGCAGCGGCGGGTGTGTCATTCTTTGGGATGTAGTCCATGCGATCTTGAGAGCCCTCAGTGATGTCACCTCCGCGAAGACCTAAGGTCGGTTCGGTTGTCTTTGGGATCAGTATGGGGTAATTGCGAGCTTCTGGCGCTTCAGATTGTTAATTTAAGGCAGGATAAAGGGACTGACGAAGTGAGCTTACCCTTCAGATTATCCTGTCCCCAGTTCCGACGGTCGTGAGCTGTAAGAAAGTGTAGTGGTGGTTTGACGTTATATCGAGGGACCTCTTTTTCCTCCAGACCAAGATCCATCGCAAGCTCTAGGAGAGGGTTCTCAATAGGAGCAACAGGGAGTCCATAGTAGGTCATTGTGAGCTTTGTTGCCAGAGAGTCCTCGACGTCCTTGAAACGACCAGCGAGTAAAGCCTTGTATCGCTTTGTGTTGCCAGCGTGCAGTTCTTTGATGTCGGCGCGATCAGAGGGCATCAGCATGCGAGCTTCATGACAGGTAAATTCTTTTGTAATGATTTCCTTGATGGAACGGTTCGTTCTCAAGGACTCGGTAAAACGTTCGTGCGTCTGCGCCCAAGATTCACCTTTCGGGTCGATCAAAAGGTCAAAACGATACGCAGAATCATGGGGGTCTTCAAAAGGGAGGATATGCTCATCCTGATCCAAGGATGATGAGACGCAAATCTCCTTCTCCATTTTGGTTGACAGCTGAGGTTGAGAGTGGCAAAATGAGGTGCTCGTGAAAGGAAGAGCTCAAGCTGGAGATCGCGATGTCTATGGGTATAATACAAGATGAAAGGACAGACACAAGGAGACAGAGCTCAATCAGAAGAGTGTGTATGGTTTCTAAGAGCTCAGGTAGAGATTTTAAAAAAGAGAGACTATAAAGAGAACAAAAATATAAGCGGTAAAAGACTCGAGTGAATGATGGGGTGCAGAGCAGGTTAAATCGCACACCTGGTGAATGAGTGTCCATTCAGATACAGCGTCTCGGGTGGCCGCACTGGCCTGGACGCAATACTCATTGTTCTCCAAACTAACATCATGGCACATGCCACATGGAGTTTGCGGTGGTGTCGAGGACAAAGGGGGGGCACCTTTCTCTTTGACGAGTTAATGGGGTGGTCTGTGTTTTCGTGAGCCCCTCCCCGGCATCACCGTTCGTCCTTCGAGGTCAATTATCTCAAGTTCATCGTAGTCGGAGTGAGTACCTGAGATGCTTAACGCTATGGACAAGAGAATGAGTAATAAAATGGGGGGGCTTGAAAGTTATTGTCAATCCGTGAACTGTCCCATTTCACAAAGTACAGTCCCGTCGCGTGGGTATTCATCACCGAAATCAGGTTTAATGGTCGAGTCACCAAAGGTCAATCCCAAAAGGGATCACAATAACAACTGTTGACACAAAATTAGCAACGCACAAGGGCCAAATCTCCACGTACCACTTGATTGTGCCACAATCCAGCCTCCCTTGAATGAGAGGTGTGTATACTTCTTTGTCCCCAATTCAGACTTGATAGTACCGAAAAGAGGGGCAGTTCAGCCAACGTCAACAAAGAAGCTGAAGCCTTAGTCGAGTACTCAATTGTGTATGAATAGCACCGTGAAATATGCTGTCTTGGCTTCTTTGTTCACTCGGAAATGATGAGTTTCTACGCTTTCGCGGAATCACGAGAAGGCGACGGTCAAGGTCCTGAATGCAGTCGTTCATTATGAAATTGTAATGCTTCCTTTGTCCAGGCTTGTTCATGGACATCAGGCTGCCGCGACATCAACCTGATCGACAAATGCGCCCATGATTCATGCCGCATATTGCTTCACCAGTCCTTCCAGCTTTTCCTGGCAATCGGCAAAGTAGTTGATGGCTTGGATGATCTTGCCTTCGCTTGAGCCGAACCCACTCCTGGTAAAAGCAATCCTCCAAGCGCTTTCGTCTTTAACTAGAGCATGATAGTCTCTTGTATCCCAGCTCTTGTTCGTAGGGCCCTGCGCAAAGTAGTCACCGAGTTTGCCATTCCAGGCCGAGATGTCTGTACAGGCCAGTCCATTGAGCAGATTCGGGGAAATTGTAACATGCTGAATGCCCGCGAGCTGCATCACTTCGTCCACGGATGTAAGCGATGCAGCCAGAACCTGCGTGCGCAACGACTGGCTAATGTAGTAGGCTTGCGCTTCACGACAAAAGTCAAACGCTTTGTTGTGATCCACGTATCTGCAATTGTCAGACAGATGAGTCAATCCTTCCGAATACAAACTCACCCCGCTTCGAAATGAACCTTGAGCTCATTAACATACGGCGCAATGTATGTGCATTGTGCCTCAGCAGCCAAAGCCGCCTGTTCCATGCAGAACATTGTGGTCGCAAGTGTCGCGATACCTTTCATCTCCAATGTGCGGCATGCTTGGAGACCTTCCCAGGTGGCTGGAATCTTGATGCACACTCGTTTTGGGTCAAAATCGGGTGCTAGGTGCTTGAAGATGGCGACAATTCCTGAGATGGTTGTAAGTACGAGTGCCAGAGATAAACAACTGGGGGCTTACGGTGTGCATCGCTCATTGTACCGGCAGTCGAGTAGGAAAGCTTCGGGTTGGTCTGGATGTGCAGATAGCCCGTGACGTTTGGGAGTATCAATAGCTGCAGTTTAACCATCTTCTCAAGTCAATACAGTTCCATTGTGCACGGTGCCAGGTGCCCTACCAAGATCTGGACGACAAACTCCTCAAAGGCTGCAGATCCTTGTAATTCCTTCATCGCACCTCGGGCGCCTTGGATAGCTTCTTTTATCAAAGCATCATGATGCAATAGAGGCTCGCCTGCAAGTGGCCTTGAGATCTCGGAGAATGCAATTGCCTGGACAAATGTCAACGCTGGTATGCAGATACAGGTAAAGAAGCTGCTCACTTGATTTGACGTGCAATCCACAAACGAACCCAGTTGACGAGCGACTGTAATGAAGTCAGGCAATGAGATTTGGGACAAGTAACGTTCTCTGGGGTATACCATTGGCGTCAAGAGTATCGCAGTCAACTCGGCTGGTCTGTCGAAGACTGTCTAAGAGTGTCGTCATGTTGGCGCTGTATCAATGCTGGAGATGAGATTGCTGCGAAGAAAATGAACAGTTTATTAAATGCTATAAGTAGTGTTCTGGCTGACAGGTCGAAGTAATTGACTGTAAGGAGACCATGCCGACGAAGTCCTACTCAAGTTAAGTCAACAAGCCGGGCTTGACCCCACCCAGAATAAACGCATCTGCCGGAGGGTTTAGCAGTCATTGGCTCGGCTTGGCTTCCCAAAATGCTCAGCAAAGATCCTTTCTCCTCCGTTTCCACTATTGTCCGGCTGCGATTGCCATGAAAATGACAAGAGGAAATTGATGACCCCAGGCAGCCGTATAAAGATCCATTTGAATTGGGCTGATGGGGTACAAAACCTTTTGCGCCAATGTCGAGACGAAGATGCGATCATGTGGGTGGGAACGCGTGGGTCAAGAGGTTGTTCTAGGAACACCACTTGAGAGAAGACACCGGCACTCGTCGGTTAACATTGTTCCAACCCGCAGTTGTGATAGAAAGCTTCCTGAATTGGAGACATTGGGGTTCATCAGCGGCGATCAATAAGAACCTGTGGATTAGGAACGAGCGTGGGCAACAGGATAGCGGGGTCATCTCCAACTCCAGCTCACACGTGACAGATCACGTTTCTCTTCCCCAGGAATTCCCCGATTGGGTTGTCTATAGCATCAAGAATTGCCATCGAAATCACTCCACCAACAGTAACCCTCACGCCTATCCCAGCCAATCTCCAACACTCGGCCGTGTCGGTTATGGACTGAGTCTCGCTCAGCACGGCCATGAACCCATTCGCCAGGCCATAATGCGACCACCAAGATGTCTCGTCCCCGCCGCGGAGGTCCTCCTCAAGGTACCTGCCAGTAGACGATGCATGTCGTCTGCCGCAGTCTTCCAACCGCTTAGAATAGTCGCTGCTGCACCATGGAAGCCTCCAACGTTTTTCCTGTCGAATAGACTCTTCGACCGGTCGACATGTCTCGATTTTGTTGTACTGCGACGTGCCAATGGCATATATTCGTCATCAGCTGCCGATTCTGGGACACCTGACTCGACATTATCTTCCTCTACAACGAATACTTCCAGCGCTGCGCAGACCGAACCCGAGATCGCTCCTCACCGAAAACGACAGGCTCAACGTCGCGAAAAGGCCGCTGCCGAAGCCGCCGCTGCTGCTGCTCTGGGCGAAAAACCACTCCCCCCAGATGCATCCTCTTTACTCTCCACACACGCCGCCTCCCAGACGAGCTCTATCCGCCGCTACCTTTCCGTATGCCTCTCACTCTCGAAACCCCGATTGACAATGCTTGTCGTCCTTACCGCCATGGCTACCTATGCACTATACCCCGTTCCCGAGATGCTGTCGCCGAGCACTACCGAAACGCCGAGTTTGAGTCCTTTAACATTATTATTCCTTACGATTGGTACAACACTCTGCTCGTCTAGCGCCAATGCATTGAACATGCTTTACGAGCCGTCGACCGATGCCAAGATGACCCGAACCCGAAACCGTCCTCTCGTGCGAAAGCTCATCTCTACGCGAAGCGCAGTTTTGTTCGCAATTCTTTCCGGAGCCCTCGGAACGGGCGCTTTGTACTTTGGTGTCAACCCCACTGTTTCCGGGCTCGGTTTTGCCAATATTGTTCTCTACGCTGGAATGTACACACCTCTTAAGGCTGTCACGGCTTTCAACACCTGGGTCGGCGCTGTCGTTGGTGGTATTCCTCCTTTGATGGGATGGGCTGCGGCTGCTGGTGAGACTGCCACTAAGGACGGTTCATGGCGCGAGCTTCTATTCGCCAGCGACGGCTCATCCATTGGCGGCTGGGTAATGGCTGGTCTGCTTTTCGCATGGCAATTCCCCCACTTCATGGCTCTCAGCTGGCCTATCCGGGAGGAATATAAAAAGGCCGGCCTGCGCATGTTGGCATGGACAAATCCCGCACGCAATGCCCGTGTCGCTCTGCGATACAGTCTCGTTTTCATCCCCCTCTGTCTATCTCTCTGCGCCGCAGGAGTAACAGAGTGGTCCTTCGCCGTAACCAGCTTCCCTATCAACGCCTGGCTCATCCGCGAATCCGTGCGCTTTTGGCGGTACGAAGGCGAAAAGGGCAGCGCGAGGGGTCTTTTCTGGGCGAGCGTGTGGCACCTCCCTGGTGTCATGATCCTTGCTCTTTTGCACAAGAAGGGCATGTGGAGCAGAGTCTGGAGGAGTGTCTTTGGCGAGGAAGAGGGAGAGTGGGAGGAGGAAGAGCTGGATGAGATGGTGAGCATGGCCGCTGATAACGCGAAAAGCCAGTTACAGCGCGAGAGACCTGTGCGATGACGTGTAGGATAAACGAATGAATATTGTAACAACAATTGTATGTATGTGATGGGTGGTAAATCTCTAGCATCTTGGCTGTTGCTTAGCACTTTCTTGGGCGCAGCTCGTGTATCATCACTTTAGATTATCTGTTATTAACATCTCAAGATACCAAAGACAGTCGAACAAAGTTTCTTTGTAACTCAATGCGTCAATTGCTTGCAATAAAGACGATGCGCTGCTAGATCCCCATGCATCCTCATGTCGTGGTATCTCTATCTCTAGTTATACAAAGGAAACGTGCCTTGATCATTCCCTCTTCTGCTAGCCACCATTTTGAAACAGCAGAGAACAACAAAGAATGATAATAGAAACATTAAGCAAGTGCCAAACACCCTAAAAAGAAAAACGAAAGAGGCGTGCGTTATTGTCGTTATAATCGCCCAGTAAAGCGCCAGAAACACCAGTGTCGCCCATGCTGCTCGCCATGCAGTAAAGAGAGATAGTCGTGGATGCTGGATTATGAGGATTGATAAAATGAATGGACGGCGAGGATGGTTAGGGAATTCGATGAGGGTGGAGTTGCTATGGAAAAGTCGTGAAAGAGGGTCGTAAAGTGAGGAAGAGGAGATAATGCGTGCCGCGAGACGGTCAAACACCACCTCTTCCTGGCCTGTTAATAAGATTCCCAATACCCATATCTGAACTCTGCGGTCGCGTCAGATACTGCTGAGGACTATTCCCCTGACTATGCCCACTGTGATGATGTCCGTAATGTCCCGCGCTCGCGTTTGAGCTCACGCTCGACGAGTACCCGTGGCCGCCGTACCCAGGGGCATACGCAGGACCTAGGCTGTACTGGACGGCAGCGGCCATGTGGTGAGGCTGCAAATGCTGGAAGGAGGTGTTGGCCGAGGCCACGACGGATGAGGCGCTGGTCTCGGGGCTGCTATAGGATGCGTCTAGTTCGTCAACCGGTGTCAGGCCCATGCCGGAGATGCCGCTGTCGTCGTCATACCCTGAGAGAGCGCCGGACTCGAGACGGTCGCGACGGGCTGCGGCGCGGGCGGCGCTTTGCAGATTCTTGAGGCCGTTGGACATGCACTATACAATGTGTCAGCGGATGTACAGCATGATATTGGGAGAGGAGTGCTTACCTTGGCTTCGACTACGTTCCACTTCTCGCCTGTTCGAGCTGCGAGACCACTCCAGATCTCTTTCCTCATGGCCATGTACTCCTTGGCCAGGCGCTGAAGTTTGAGGTTATCCCAATCATCAGCACCTTTGCGTTCCAGCAATCGCTCGTGACGCTTGCGGCAAGCATTGGGAGTCTTGGAGGGGAAGTAGTTCGCTTGGATCTGTCCCCAGTTCAGACCCTGCATTCTTGCGGTGAGCAACTGCTGGTCATCCTGAGGCGTCCAGGCCCCTGAGCTGGCTCGGTGTTGAACGGGTGGAGGCACAGATACGGGGGGTGCTGAAGTTGTGGCATAGGGCTCATATGTAGGTTGCTGGGTCTGGGTTTGGAGAGCGAGCGAAGATGCACCAGTGGTTCCCATGTCATAGTAGTTCGGCACAGCCATACGCTGCTGGCTGTATAATGGAGAAGGGGCCAAAGAGACTGGGTTACCCGCATTGTAGCGGTTCTGAGAGGAGCTGGGAGCTCGAGAATGTTTGGGCATCATGGATGCAACGGGTGTATAGTAACGAGAAGTGAAGGGACTCAGAGTGAATCCTGTAACAAGATTACGGATTAAGCGTAAGAGAGAGGGTAAGGCCTGGTTCAACCGGCCTGGTATGATTTGGTCTGGTCTTGAAGATGGCGGCCCAAAAAGAAATGGAGAACTCGTCCAAGCGAGTTGTCCTGTGTAAGCGAATGGGTCAAAGGAAGATGACGATGAGAGTGAAGGAAACAAGGGCCAATGGTCAAGAAAGCGACAGGTGGTAAAGCGCCAAGATAGAACCTCCAATACAGAACAAGGAAAATAAGGAAACAAGGAGATAATGGAAAAGAGGCTGAGCGAGAGAAGAGTGTTGTCTGAGGAATGGAGAAAGAAAGGGACGAGGCCATGGGAGGCCGGATATGAGGCAGCTTTAAGGCCCCGGGACGTGGATCATGGCATCTGAGTAAAGGATAAAGACCAATACCGTCTTGGGCGGCTCTGTCGCTGAAACAGGAACAGAGAGGTAGGAAGAAGCAATGAAACAGCACACTCGTGTCTGAAAGAAGTGGTTTTCCATGAATGGGCCGCTGATATTGGTCCAGAAGGCGGCTGTTTGAACAGCTGGGCGGTTAAGATCAATGAGCGGTTACAGTAAATATGGAGAGATATACTGGAACTTCATCCGTACTACGAGCAGCAGAGGGTTAGAGCAAGCGCCAGAGTCTACGTGCCGCTGTCAAACAAGGTCAAGATCTAGGGCGTGCGTACTAACCAGATCAATAAAGTTTAAGTCTAAAGACACAAGATCTCGCCAGCCACCCAATCTGCATATGCGAGCCCAGCCCATAACACCCGGCGAGGATAGTCGAGCGCCTGGGGAAATGAACGGGGTCGCTGCATTGCATGTGGTGTGTACAAAAGACAAGAAGCGCGGAGGTGGGGGCACTGAGAAGAACAACGGGAAGACTAGGCAAGGATGCGCATCATAGTTGCACGGCAGATGAAACAAAGACCCTCTTGTCTGCGAAGATGAATAAAATCATGCGCAGCTGAGCGTACATCGTTGAAGAAAGCGCCTTACAAAGAGTTTGGTGTTGTGTCTTTCTCCAGAAATAGTGTGGATCTCTGCGGTCGCTAATTGGCCCCTGGGGTTTGGAGGCGCGCGTTTAAAGTATTAGGCGACTCCTGAAATAGTTAGCTCGTCTATTTTAGGAGCCCTTGTCGATTCTCATTGGGCTGATGATCTCACAAGTACCGCCAGTGGAAGATTGGGAGACGAGGTACAAGATATATCGAGTCTGTAGCATGAATGACGAGCGCTTGGAGGGAGATCTTAAGAAAGTCCTTGGGCGTGTAGTGAAGTAAATGGGACGTTTCAGGTTGTTCTACAATGGCTCAGGATTGTTGTTTTCCGCATGTTTCTTGCTGCGGCAGATTGACGCTTTGAAGATAAGATAGCATTACGGTTGTCCAGAATCTTGTGAAGAAAGCCCGTTATGATCGTGGGCGGGGCAGGGGGCATTCTTAGCTCCCGCCAACGGCTCCAACGCCGGGCTCCGCGACGGGTGGTAAAGCATCAACGTCAGTATTCCAATTCATAAGAAGGCAATCTTTCTCAAAACTTCATCTGATAACTCATCTCTGCTCAGCTAAGCATGTATAAGAAGCCAGTGGTCGGTCATCTGATCCATCAGTATCGATGTTACCAGTTGCTTGCAATAAAGCTACAAATGCACTGGGGAGTGGCTTGTTGAACTGAACAATAACACACATTGGGTGTGAATTCGAATGCAAGAACATCTGGCTCGGGCTGTGGAGCTGTATGGACTCGTCTTGACTGGTCGGCTGCCTAAAATTGGTGGCTTGATCAGAGCAGGGGCAGCCTAACCTCCTATGTTTATCAGTTTAACGCTCGTCAGCGCTCCCCTGACTTTGTTGACATACTCGCTCAGCTCACACTATACCTTCCGCAATGCGACGGGCTCGCCGCTTACAAACCGTCGATAACGATGAATTATCGGATTACAAACTCGGAGTTGCATCAATGCTCGACAACATTGTCCCCAAACGTCGCGGACGGCCTCCAAAGCCCAAGCCTCACAAGAAGTCTTCGACGTCCAAGTTATGTGGCAAACTACCCAGCTCCAGAACACGAGGAAGACCGCGCAAGAACGCGCAGTGTGTCATGTCCGACCAACAAATCGCAAAGATGTTGAACTGGAGGATGAACCTTCCCGCAATGGGAAAACGAGTTGGCGATGCCTCTCGGACCATACATCAGCTCACGGGCCAGTGGCCGTGGGACTTGACCGCCGAATTCCCGCCTAAGAAATGGGTTATCGAAATTGTGGAAAGCTTGAGGAAGCTGTTTAATATTGTTCATCGGCAGGTCGCGACGTTTGACTATGGGCATAACTTCCAGGTGGTGAAAGACTATCTACAGGATTGTGCAACGAAGCGTGATTGGCGCTATCCCCATCTCAAGAAAAGCGATATCTTGGACGCTTGCGCATATTTTACTGCTCGTAACTATAGGAGAAGTGAGGTTGTGCAAGCAACAACTGCGAGGAGTCGAATTATGCGTGTCACTACATTGCTGGGGTCCGGTGAGAACAATGGGGACGATCGAGATGATGATGATGATGATGACTATGAGCACCATACGGGTGGCTATCTCGACAGCGATAAGACCAGCCCAGCAGATGAATGGGAGGATTGGGTTGACTACGATCGATACGACGAGGATGACGAAACAATGGGAGGTACAGTTGCAATTGGGAAGCGATCCAGGTCATCATCAATGCTTTGTCAAGCCCGGAAGCGTGCTCGCACAACCAGGCCCAACGCTACAGGTGATGGTACCAATGGTTCCACGAGTCTTAACGGAGCACCGAGTCCTACTAGCCAGGTAAGTCTACATCATTTACCTCTACGATCATCACCATAAGCTGACACCTGCAGCCCCGTACTGTCTCCGGATCAGCACGCCCACAAAATTTCGCAGACCTCGTCAAAGCGCTTGAGTCTTTAAAGATGGAAAAGCAGAAAGAACTCAAATCCGTCACTCATTCTCTCCAGGAGATCGCAGCCTCAATCCAAGCCATGGACTCCTCGACCACCCAGACGAGGACCAGTAACGAGACGATCGACAAACTGTGTTCAGACGTCAAACAATACGAGACAGAAAGGGAGAAAATCCTAAAGGTCAAGACATTCGTTCAACAGCACCATGAGGATATGGCTATGAGAACCGAGGTTATCGCCGAGGCAGTGCAACGATACGAAACAAGACTTGAGGAGTGCGATCGACTGATCGCGCAAGCAAACGCGGATGTTTTGGAGGAGCTGGAGCGGATCGCTCAGAAGGACTTTGATCTCAAAGCTGAAGAACGGCGATTGAAGATGCGTCACCAAGAAGCTGGTGAGGTGGTGAGGCGTTGTCATACCATTGGGACACTGATGAAGCTGGGCTCATCAGGGATGGCGACCTTGTTAGCCAGACTTGAGGAGAGTGGTGTCTGCTTGGTCGCTCTAGCTGAGGATATCATGGCAGGAAGCGCTGCAGTATCTGGGGAGCAAGAGTTTCCGGTTACTGATGATTCGCGGTGATGCATTCAGCATGTCTCGCCCTAGCGAATTGATTCCACAATGCGAAATCAACGACAAAAAGCACTTTGACACTCGTAAAGCGTCGCATGATCCTAAACTCGTAAGAAAGAGGAGCTATGTGTCGCCCAATGTTTTGCATGATGCATCAAGTAAGCATGGCTGTGTTTGTGGTCCGTTTCACCATCAGCTCTAGGGTAGGCCAATCCAATCCACAGCCAAGGAAGCAACACCAAAGAACCATCGGACCAATGAATCGTGCTCCTAGCCACGAAATAAGGCTGACAAGAATACGCCGTCCCCCGCTTCATCTGCCTCTGCCTATACTGCACCCGCATGTACAGAACTACACCAAACAGAGGCCAAGGGTTGATCTTGTGATGTGATTCGATCTTGCCGGTAGGACCACCTGCAGGGATGTGCGTAGCATTGCAGGTCTGGTGATACAGAACTACATGCAGGAATAAGTGATAGTATACAACAGTGTAGATAGCGAATGTCTTGCTGCAGGTCCGCGTAAAGTGACTGGTCAGCAGTGCCAAACGGTTGCCTCTTTTAGTGCGCCCAATGCCGCCTTTCGAGTACCCAGAGGCCAGTGAATGCGCTGCGCATCAGCGGTGGCAATGCCTCGATAGCAAACAGCTACAGCCTCACGAAACATAAAGAGGCATCGACCTCCTGTCACATTTCCCCGGCAGCATCTTTCTCATCCTCCACAAATGCCTTCAGACTCAACAAGCAGCAGGAGTCTCTGGGCGCGCGGGTCTGTGGCCGGTCTTGTAGAGACTCTCTTCCCCTCCTCCTCGAGTATCCCCTCGGTCGCATTCCTGCTGTACCTCGCGCCGTTCCTCGCGCAGGCAGTGGGAGGTTCCCTCAGGACGCAGTTCGTCTCGAGCGTCGAGATCAAAGCAGAAGATGAGGTCTTCACATACGTTATGAGCTGGGTCGCCAGGAACAGCAAGCTTTCGCGCAATAACCATCGCCTTCTTGCGTCCAGCAGCACCAGCAGTGATGAGCCCTTCGTGCTCGGCCGCAAACCCTCCAGGGATGATAGCGATGTCGACGATGCTGTCGACAACCTCGATGATGCAGAGTCTCTGGACGTCCTGAGATCAACGATATCGCTCTACAATGCGCGCCCCCTCCACTGGACGCCTTCTATAGGGACGCACCTCTTCATGTACGAAAGCCGCTTTATCGCCTTCACAAGAACTGTCGAGGCTTCTGAGCCAGCCCTTTTTGGCCGTCGGTCTGAAAACATCAGGATTTCCTGCCTCGGTAGAAACCCCGATGTTCTCAAGCGTATCATTTACAATGCGCGCATCGAATATCTCGAGAAGCAGCGTGGCCGCACGAGTATCTACCGCGCTGTGAAGGCCTACGGAGATGACCTAGCCTGGACGAAGTGCATGTCCAAGCCCACGCGGCCCATGTCGACTATTGCGCTGGACGAAGCGCTCAAGCAGAGTCTGATCAAGGATCTCTCGCGCTACCTAAACCCTCGCACCAAGAATTGGTATGCGACGAGAGGAATCCCCTACCGCCGAGGCTATCTCTTCTCTGGCCCGCCAGGCACCGGAAAGACGAGTTTGACCCTTGCAGCAGCTGGGCTCATGGGGCTGAACATCTACATGATCAGCCTAAGCTCGCCGAATCTCTCCGAAGACAGTCTAGCCACGCTGTTCCGAGACCTGCCCCGAACCTGTCTTGTTCTGCTGGAAGATATCGACGCAGCGGGTATTACTGACACGCGAAAGAAGACCAAGACCGAAACGAATGGCCCCCCCAAACCTCAGCGAGAACCCATCTCCCTGTCTGGATTACTCAACGTTATCGACGGCGTGGGCGCGCAAGAGGGCCGAGTTCTAGTAATGACATCCAACCACATCGAAAACATCGACCCAGCTCTCTTGCGTCCCGGCCGAGTCGACTTTTCCGTTGAGTTCGGCCTGGCGTCCTCTGAGACCACCACTCAGCTGTTCAAGCTGATGTACGGAACTTCTTACGATGGCGTCGAAGCGGAGGAAGCTGAAGCCTCGGAAAAGTCCCTCTCTACGACAACATCCATCGACGCTCTGGCTGAGGAGTTCGCAGGCAAGGTTCCTGAGCTGCTGTTCAGTCCTGCGGCTATCCAAGGGTATCTGCTCATGTACCAGGATGATCCTCTTGGTGCTGTTGATGCTGTCGGCCCGTGGGTTGATGAGCAGCAGCGTCTCCAGGAGAAGAATACTGAAGTGGCCGAGGCTTCTGTAAATGAAGAAGAGGAGAAGACTGAGACTGGTCTTGAGGGTGATGTAGAGAAACCTGAGACTGTGGAGGCAAAGGGACCTTCGACAATAACGAACGGAGTATGAGTTAAGATGTGATTCATGACGAATACTCAAAATGGTGACTGACCAATATAAGGAAATGATCCTTCACCTAGCACCACAGCTCATATAAGTACAGCAAAAATTTCATGTCTGGACGTATCCTCTATGTCATGATGTCTATCCCAGCCAACCATCTAGAGCTTCCACCGCAGCAGAGTAAACGAGTGCTTGGGGAACGTGAACAAGCCCTCGCCATTCCACTTAGACTCCTTAATTCCAACCTCCTCCTTCTCCGCCGTGTTGATAACCTTGACATCCGCGCCATTGACGGTATGCACCTCAACCTCCTTGCCAGGCGCAAGACCCTTGAGCTCCGTCTCAAAGTCCTTCTCCTGGTGGATGTTCACCACAGCGAGGTTGACGACGCCGTCCTTATCCAGCGCCGCACTGACGTCCAACCAGGGCGTCTCGATGGTGCCCCTGATCCACGCGGGCTGTGTATCGCCCAGGTACTCGCCGCCGCGGAGGTTTACGGCGATGGTGGAACCGCGCATGTACTTGCTGTACAGCAGGAGAGGCCACCAGGTGGATTGCTTCAGGATGCCGTCCTTTGTGGTCATGAGGGGGGAAATAACGTTGACGCTCTGCGCGATGTTGGCCATGCCCATGTGCTTAGATTGACGGATGAAGACGTTGAGCCAGATGGCAACGGCGAGGGCGTCGGAGAGGTTGTATTTCTCTTCTGCGCCTTCTTCACCGGGGGCACGCTCGGGGTCCCAGACGTTCCACTCGTCAAAGCAGATCTTTTGGCGGCGAACGGTAGGAGGGACGTTGTTCTCAATGCGGGCGAGATCGATAAGACCGGCTGTGATCTCGATAGCACGCTCGGCAGATCGAGGGGCTGTACTCGGTTAGTCCTGATCTCGTAGTCAAGAGCGAGATATAAGTACCAGTAGCGTTCTTGTAGTGATCCGAGCTAGCAGTGTAGATGTGAATACTGTGCTGGTCGATGAGACTAGCAGTCGTACTCCCACCCAGCCCATGGAGATCAAACTTGATGCACTCCTTAATGACATACGAGTCCCAAGTGCTATGGCCTGTCTCGCCGCAGAGAATCAGCTCGACGCTGGGATCCAGGAGCTTGATGGCCTTTGCCCATTGGTAGGCCTTCTTTGCGTAGTCCTCCTTTGTCATCTGGCCGACTTGCCAGGCTCCCCACATCTCGTTGCCGAGAGCCCAGTACTTGACCTGCGAGGTGTTAGTTCATGGAGTTATAAGAGGGAGGGGGGGTGTGGCGTGCATTGTAGGGCTTTTCGCGGCCGTTTTGTCGGCGCAGGTTGGCGTAGTAGCTTGGTCTGTCGGAGTTGCAGTACTCTACCCATCCCAGAGCTGCAGAAGTCAGTGTTTTGCACGGAAAGGGGGTGAAGTGTGAGCCAAACCTTCGTCGAGAGTTCCTTAACATTATTAGCACGCGTCTTGTTTCATGGTGGCTATTGCCATGCCAAGACTCACCGGTTCCAAAGTTGAGGCAGAAATAAGGCTCAGTGCCTACAACCTCACACCATTTGAGAAACTCATCCGTGCCAAACTCATTGCTCTCGGTGCCAATCCACGCAAGTTCAGGTCTACCAGAAGTCAATCCCCACGCTCCATATGCAGGCAAAAGCATCACTCACCTGGCAGGTCTCTTCTCCTTGGGTCCAATGCCGTCCTGCCAATGATACGTCGCAACGAAGTTACCACCGGGATACCGCACAACAGGGCAGTTAAGCTCCTTCATGGCCTCGATGACATCTTTGCGGAAGCCGTTCTCGTCCGACAGGGGGTTTCCTGGGTCGTAGATGCCGCCGTAGATGCAGCGACCCATGTGTCTGGGGATGGGATGTCAGCATGATTGACGAGGGTGTGATGAGGCTCTGGGGTGAGACATACTCTGTGAAGCCTCCATAGATGTTATCCTCGATCTTGGAGAGGACGGCACTGGGGTCTACCGAGATGGTAGGACGCTCATCGTCAGCAATGCGGGTAAACGTAGCCATGGTGATTTAATCTAGTACAACAGTCTCAATTCCCAAGACTCGAGATGTGTGAAGAAAAGAATCTAGAGAAGGGGAAACACAATTTATGTTTCGTCCCTCAGCCCATCTTCCCCCATCTCCAATATTTCCCACCACGAACCCCTCATCTCAAGTTCAACCTCCACCTGTCAGGCGGTACTATCATACATGTCGAAAAGACCCCTGCTCATAAACCCCTGGTTCGCGCGCTTCCCCAAAGGCCTTTCCGCTGGCGATTGGTGCGCTTGATGGCTCTCGGCCGGGGGAGGAACTCAATCCGCGCTTCTCCACCGTCTTCCGTGTTTACACTTCGCGCGCCAACCATAGATTCTCACATGTCGATGCTCTTCACCAGAGCCTCCTGAGGCACGAGAACCGTGAATGCGCGCTCCAATCGGAGTGACGTCTCTCGATGTCAACAGGACACTCCGCCGCCAGAAAACCCCACAGAAAGCTTTCCCCAGGCCTTTTGCCCGCAACAGTGGACTCCACCTCCGTGGGGAAAAGCGTTAGGCGAACTCCAGTTTTTGGTAACAAAGTTATCGTACCCCATGGGACGTGGATTGCGAGCCTAACTCAAACTAAACTTGTTTTTTGGGGGTCGGATGCGAAGCCGTTAGTGATCCGTTCAATGTACCCTGCATCAATACTCGGATTATGGCCTTCAGCTTCGCATACTCGGAACTGAACCCTGTCGAGAGAATAGCAATGCAAATCCATTTAAATAGACCTGTTCATCGCCAGATTCCTTGCTCCTGCTCTTGCTCCTGCTCCTCATCTGTCTTGTCAAACAACAGCAGTTAACTGCATCTTCATCATGGCTCTCCCTCCTAGAGTGTACCAATTCCTGGTCGCCATCTTCGCCTCACTTGGCTCTCTTCTGTATGGCTACGATCTTGGTGTGATTGCCGAGGTCATCGCCTCTGGCAACTTCAAGAGCAAATTCGGCGATGATCCCAACGCTACGTACGCTCTCCCTTCCCTTGCCCTTTGGGGGTTTGACTAACACGATACAGCGGCGCGGTGGTGTCTGTCTTCACAGGCGGTGCCTTCTTCGGCGCCATGTTCGCTGGTTACGCCGGTGATCGCCTCGGTCGAAAATGGACCATCTTGATCGGGGCTCTCATCTTCTTGCTCGGGGGTGGCTTACAGACGGGAGCCGATCATATCAACTATCTTTACGCAGGTCGCTGTCTCGCCGGTCTTGGGTACGTTCTTTCGCATACAGCCGTCTTACAACCTCGACTAACACACCCAGCGTCGGCTTTCTCGTCATGATCGTCCCCGTCTACCAAGGCGAGCTCTGCCATCCTGACATCCGCGGCCGCGTCACATCTCTCCAGCAGTTCATGCTCGGCATTGGTGCTCTCGTCGCCACGGCCATCGGCTACGGAACATACACCGGTCTTGGCGATGAGAACTCAGGCCAGTGGCGTATTCCGCTTGGTATCCAGAACGTCCCTGCCGTCTTCCTCGCTGCTCTTATTCTGTTCTTCCCCGAGTCTCCCCGTTGGCTCATTGACCACGGGCGCGTCGAGGAGGGCCTTCAGACCCTTGCCAAGCTCCACGCTCACGGCGATGTGAACGATGCCTGGGTCCGAGCCGAGTTCGACCAGATCCAGGAGCGTCTTGCTCTTGAACATGAGGCCTCTGCAAAGAGCTACAGTGAGCTCTTCACTGACAAGTCCTGCTTCCGCCGTCTCTGGCTTGCCATCTCCGTGCAGGTCGCTGCCCAAATGACCGGCGTCAGCGCCATCCAGTACTACTCCGTTGCCATCTACGCCAAGATCGGTATTCAAGGCGACGAGACTCTTCGCTACCAGATGATCTCCTCTGTCATCGCCCTCGTCGCCCAGTTCATCTGCATGTTGGTTATTGACCGGACCGGACGTCGCTGGCCTCTTATCGGCGGCAACATCCTCAACTGCATCACCTTCATCATCGCCACCGTCCTCCTCGCTAGCTTCCCTCCCGGAGCTGAGAGCACTGGCGGCGGTGCAGCTGGCTGGGGTTTTATTGTTGTCACCTGGGTCTATAACTTTTCGTTTAGTGCTACCTGCGGTCCTTTGTCCTGGATCATCCCCGCCGAGATCTTTGATATGAAGACCCGTGCTAAGGGTGTCTCGCTGGCTACTATGATGTCCTTTGCTTTCAACACCATGATTGGCCAGACCACCTCTGTTGCTCTCGACGACAAGACTGGTATTGGCTGGAGATGGTACATAGTTTTCATTGTAAGCCCATCCATCCATCGCTACCCTTTTTTTTTGTACTAACAACTCCCAGGTCTGCAACTTCACCAACGCCGTCTACTTCTGGGCCATCCTCCCCGAGACAGCAAACCGTCCCCTCGAGGAGATGCGATATCTGTTCACCGAGGCTCCTTTATTTGTTCCCCTCATGGACAGCGCCAAGTTTGCCGCTGGCCAGGATCTTGAACGTCGTGTCGAGAAGGTTGAGCAGAAGCAGGAGCTTGAGCACCGAGATTAGGCGTGGGAGGAAGTTCCCGTTGCATCTTAGTTGTACCACATAGTTACTATATGAATAATCCCAGAGTTAGTCGATGTTATTTACAGTTCTATGCAAAGGTTCCGATAAGAAAGCAATCCGGGATATATTAAGCTGCTATATTTGAATCAAAGCAATAATTTAAGCACATGTAATAGTCATATAAAGCCTGTAGTAATTCGGCAATTCGGGAATAGATCCCTAGGATAAGACTATTTGTGAGGTGATATAAAATTCTTAGAATTAACTATATATCCTTAAAACCTTAGATTAAGGTACGAAGAAAGTATTCAGACTCCTATACCTAAATACTGTATGGGTCGAGTGTTATATGGTATCAACACTATCCCGCCTCGAACAAATCAGATTCCAATTGCATTATTTATTCGTTTCTTATAATTGTTACTTTGCCGCTTGACATACTATGGCTGCTTGCCTGGTCTCCCTTGACGATGGTATAATCTATGCTACTTCAGTATCCCTATCAAAACCCCTCCCTCGAAGAAGACTCCTACTCCATAAGCAACTCATCAGCAAACCCCTCAACAGCCTCCCTCAACTGATCCAAAACACCCTCCTCATTCCAAAAATGTCCTGCCGTCTCAATCTCCTTCCCTCGGAACATAGATCCTGTCCTCCCCTCCATCCTTGCCGTCCACTGTCTGAATTTTCCTGCTGACACAAACCCATCCTCGTCTCCAAAGACAACCAGCGCAGGGTTTCGAATCAGCTTCTCCTCAGCTGCCACACCCTGCGGATCTTTGTTCTTTACCAACGCCGAAGGCAACAGAGACATCGTTAGGAGATGTGTAACGGTTCCTTGAGGGGGCGAGATCATGAGGTAAGCAGGCCTCGGCATGGTGAGATTCGTGATCCTGGAGAGATAGTTCCCCGGCTCAGGCTGAACGACACTGGTCGCCAGGTTCTGAGACACATTTCTAGAATGTCTCCCTACTTTCGCCTTTGCGATGAAATCATGAACACCTCGTCGAAACCTCTCATCGTCCAGTGAAAAGCTCCTTCTCGCACTGGAATGACTGCGCCGTGGACTACCACCCTCATCACCACCGATTCTGACACCTCGCTTACTCCTCCCCCTCGCTGATCCTTCCACCATGGCAGTGCGGGCGCTCGATAGAATGATATTCTGCTGCTCAGCGAGATGCGCAGCTCGAAGACGAACCTCTGCAGCATCCGAGCCAGCGATGGGAGATATAAACGGTTGTAGAATCGCATCCAGTGGGGGTATTTGCGTCACGATCATGGCCCCGTATGAGTAGCCGCCCATCAGCAGAACAGGCCGTATTCGGGGTGCTGAAGTAATGGCCGCATTCAAGCCAATAGGCGTTTCTGAACTCGTCGGCGTCGAAAGCTCGCTTTGTAGAACATTATCCAAGTGAGGCCGAAAAGGATCGAGGTAATGTACATAGTGTAGAACAAACGCGGCAACAGTCGCGTAATCGTCTCGTTCGGGTTTCGCAGTCCACGAAGTCCGTCCCGCAGACCCATGTGCACCTCTACGCCCATGAGCACATGATCACCGCAGGGACAAAGGAACATACCGAAAATTAAAAGTCCCTACCAAAAACCCCTTCCGCAACAACTGCGCAGCCGCAGCCCCTACCACAGGATCATCATAACATCCTCCCATGGGCGCATACGGATGGGCCACCACGACGGCGTGTTTCAGCCATGTCGACGCTTTTGGACTTGCGGATAACGAGAACGGGTGATAGATGCGACAATCGAGAGTGAGGCCGTCGTGGATGCTGGGGAGGGTTAGTGTAAGTGTCGGTTCTGGAAGCATGGTTGTGTCATAACATGTTGGTGAATTGAGTTGAACTGGTTCAGAGTGGGAGATGAGACTGTGGAGGAAATACGTCAATTGCTGAGCACAGACGGGGAATTTCAGCCGAGATCCGGAACAATCACAGGCAACTACGTAATGAAACCTGGGGTAGATCTGTTTATCCACGTACATGGAGTCCAGTTGCTTTAATTACAGTTTCATTCTGCCAATGGGAGGTCAAATGCGACATAGGGAGTAGACCCCATATGCTTTGCCGACGGTGCAAGTCAACTTCAACATTTACATAAATGCATCCAAGCATACATACATGAAACCCAAGAAAACATGATATTAATGCTCATCTCTATACTTTATGCCATAACCCACATCATTCATTGCGCTTTCTTCTCTCCTGCATCCTTAACCCTCTGTCTCCTCCTTTTGATCCACCCTCTAAGCTCATTGATTAACCCCATCACCAGCGGGACGCCCACTGGTCCAAGAAGCGGTAGGTAAACCGCAATCTTGTGCTCATCAGGGAAGTAAAGCTGACCAACCATGCTCTTCTCGAAGAACGCCCGCTCTGCCTCTTCTTCGGCGATTCTAGCGTGCAAGAGACCAGAGGGTGCGCCCAAACTGGCGCATGCTTGCTGAAGGTGATCCATAGTCGAAGCTACGCCGTCGGCAACGCTGTGAGGAATGGAGATTGAGGGCAGAGCAAGCGATAATCTTGCTAATGAGCCCAGAGTTGATGAAGCCCGCAGCAGCAAGTCCGCAGATCGAATGCGAGACAGTGTGGATAATCTCAAAGGCAGGGATCCCGATTGAGGAGTGCCCAGAAGCGATAGCAGATGTCCGGTAAACGTAAGCATCGGCTGCTTGAGCGTCTCACTGGAAACATGCGCGGTCGTCTCGGGAAGCTTGAGAAGGTATACGCTACCCCATTGTGGGAACATCCATGACTGTGCCGTCTCTGACTCTGAATCAAGGCCAATTTGCTGATCACCAATGTAAATAACAAAGTTGACAGTAGGAGCGCCTGCAATTGAAGGCGATAGAGGCCATTCAGCAGCGTTGATGAAAGAAGCAAGGTCTTCCTTGCTCAACACCTGCGATTGTGCACCTGGTGTCGCATAAAGCTGCACCTGAGTATCAATTGTAAAGTTGTGAATTGGTCCCAGCACATCAAGCATGGGCTTCATATACTCCTCAATCGCCTTCTCGATGTCCCAAGTACTTGGAGCAGCGCCAGCGGTGAAGAGAGAAAATGTGAGATGATACGTGGGCGAGTATCGTAGGGATCGGGTAGTTCGCTTAGACAGCATGTCAACAATTTCGGGGGTCAGGCCTTGGGGCTTTGCATCGGGAACTGAGGAAGTTGACAGTAAGTAGGAAATGATGGATTGTTCTTCGGAAAAGGTTGATTGAAGCTCGTTTGCGATGTAGGTTGCAAGCGCGGAGGAGGAGGAGGATGCGGAAGGGATCGCGTTGGAGGGGTAGGCGATATTGAGGATAGCAGAGTCGGGGTCCAAAGAAGCAGAGTTGCTCTCGCCAGGCGCAAGTTGGATTGTCAAGGCGACGTGCGAATCGTCGTCGGCAGCGGGCGATGGCGAGGCGCCGCCCTTGGAAGCAAGTTGGAGACGGAGGTGGTGACCCGAGAAGTCATTGTGGTCATCGAGAGCATGCTGTGTCAATCGCACAAGGTTCTGCGCTTCGTTCTCCTGCAGCGCATCCGCCTTGACGGAGATTTGGAGGGGAAAGACAGGACGACAAGCCTAGCACACATCAGCATACCAACAATTGCAAATGAAGACAATATCTCACCTTTCCCTCCGCCCATTGCATCATTCCATCAAGGGGAAGATTCGCGCGATAGATAGTAGTAGTCTTCCACCAGATAGGTACGCCAAGACAAAGGACAAGCAGCCAAAAGGAGATGACAATGCGAGTTCTCCTTGAGATGTCAGAGGGCTTCTCAGGAGGCGGCTGGAGCTGGGCCTGAGTGGGAGCGGACGGCGCCGCGGAAGTGTCTTTGACGTCGCCGGGCGCCATGGTGCCGTCCAGGAGAAATAGAGGTTGGAGGTTGAGGTGGGGGAGTTGACGAGTCTCATCAAAGCTCCCTGTCAATTCGATGCCCTTGGTGGAGGGATGGAGCTTAGCTTAGACACGACATCACGATATCACGTGAGATCGGTAAGTGTAAGTGCCGATGCCGATCATGATTAACACCATTCAATGAACTATACTACATACTTATTGGACATTTACAACGAAATGGCTGTAGTATTTCTCGAATGAATATCGTATAATAACTAGGCTCAAATATAACGTTTTTTATTAATAAACTCGACGGATGAGAAGTAGCCCGTATAACAACTCCCATCTCAATACTTCAGTCCAACTGGTATACTCGTCCCAACGCTCAAAGTCAGAACGTTACTCCGAACGTTGAAAAGGCAGATCGGCAGAGCAAAACGTCAGAATGGCTAATTATTGAATTAGCCAGGGCCATATCAAAAGGGCCGGCCTCCGTAGGTGTATGTGGTGTGCAAGCTCTATGACCTAGAATCAATCTGACGTACTGCAAGTCAAAGCTTAATACATTCGTTGTCAAAAGCTACCGTTTCCCGTTTGTTTTGTTAATTTGCTGCGAATATAGATCAACCATTGCTCGAGAATTGTCTCCTTATCTCATCAATCTCAGCCTGTGAAAGGCCGTGCTGGCTGCATCTAGGATGCCCGTGGGAGAGATCGTCAGGAACCATCGGCGATTGGACATCCACAAGCGCAAACGACGATCTTTCTCTAGTCATGTAACATCGGCTTTCCAGTTGAACCCTATGTCAGTGGTTAACTAGATTATAATCCATTTGATCTCTCGTCTCATGTAAACGTGTAGATGTACTGCGCTGTATCCAAAAACCGAGGCATTACAATGTTCTTTGACATGGTCACATCCAGTTCGAATCTGGTAGTTCTCTGGCTATGGACACGGCGTACCCGTACGTACAACTCACTCACTGATTAGCATAATTATTATAGTCTAAACTGTAAGCAAACTACCCTCCTGTCCAATTCCAAATCGAAGTCTGCTATTCCCTTGACTGGTAGTTAACACGCATTGGCGATTTCTCGTCCTCGCATAAATCCTCAATAGCCGACTTGGTGGTTTAGTGGAGAGCTGTGTCGTCACCTCTTATCGCTATCAGCCCACTGATCCACGTCAACGGCATACTCCTTGTCAACTCTCTTCTTCCCTCAACACCAATCATCATTAGTTTCATGCGCAAAATGCCTCGTAAGTTCCTTTTTCCCACTTCTACAAACCCGTCTAAATTTCTAGTCCCCCTCGCGGTAACTGCACCCGTAATCGCGGCCTCTCTGGCCTACCTCAACGCCCGCTCCTCGACCTGGTACGACCTTTTGCTTCTTCGATGCGTCACCGTCGGCGCATCGCGCATGTACTATCGCGAATGGGCCGATCGCCTTAATCTCTTCTACCTTCTGGAAGCTATCGCCACGAAACCGTCTACCTCCGACCGCGCTCTGCTCATCTTTGAAGGCAAGCGTTTCTCCTACGCAGATGTCTACGACCGTGTGCTGCGCCATGGCCAGTGGCTCAAAACGGAACTTGGTGTGAAGAAGGGTGATATTGTTGCGCTGGACTTTCAGAACTCAGATACATATATCTTTTTATGGCTAGGGCTATGGAGTATTGGTGCCAAGCCTGCGTTTCTCAACTACAACCTCTCTGGAGCGTCGCTGGTCCACTGTCTGAAGGCTGCGACGACAAATCTATGCATTGTGGACCCCAGTATCGAAGAGAATGTCGGCCAGGATGTTCGCGACGAGCTTAAAGACATTCGTTTCGTCATTCATACGCCAGAGGTTGAAGCCCAAATCGCAGCTACTGAGGCCGTCCGCGCGCCAGACGCCGAGCGATCCGAAAAAAAGGGCCTTTCTAGTATGGCAATTCTCATCTATACCTCTGGGACCACCGGCATGCCCAAAGCTGCCATTGTGTCATGGGGGAAGTTGATCGTTGCTGGCACAATGTCTGAGCAATTACTCGACCGGTCGAAGGGCGATATCATGTATTCCGTAAGTCACAGCACTTGCTTGCTTTATCCCATGCTAACCATCCAGTCAATGCCGTTGTATCACTCCTCTGCGACAATCTTCTCTTTCAGTGCAACCCTCCTCTCTGGTAGCACTCAAGCCCTGGGTCGTAAATTCTCTACAAAGACATTCTGGAACGAAGTCCGCGCTTCGGGCGCAACATCCATTCTCTATGTGGGTGAGACCCTTCGCTACTTAGTCTCCGCACCACCACAACACGACCCTGAGACAGGAGAATGTCTCGACAAGAAGCACAACGTTAAAGTAGCTTTCGGCAACGGTCTAAGACCAGATATCTGGAATGAGTTCAAGGATCGTTTTGGCGTTGAAGGTATCTGTGAATTCTACGCTGCTACAGAAGGAACCTTTGCAACCTTCAACCTTAGCAAGAACGAGTACTCCGCCGGCGCTGTTGGCCGTAACGGCTGGATCTACAACCTTCTCATGAGTTTCTCCGTTGCTCTCGTCGAAGTAGACTGGGAAACTGATCTTCCGCGACGCAACCCCCAGACAGGGAGGTGCTATAAAGCTCGCACCGGTGAGCCCGGCGAGATGCTCTTTCGTCTACCGTCCAGTGACCCGTACCGTCGTTTCCAGGGCTACTACGGCAACCGAGCCGCTACAGAAGCCAAGGTTATGCGCGATGTTTTCAGCAAAGGCGATACGTGGTTCCGAACTGGCGACATTGTTCGATGGGATAGTGATGGGCGTATCTACTTCCACGATCGCATCGGCGATACGTTCCGCTGGAAGGGTGAGAACGTTTCCACTGCTGAAGTAAGCGACTCTCTTTGCAAACACTCCAGCGTGAAAGAAGCAAATGTCTATGGCGTATCCCTTCCCCATCACGATGGGCGCGCGGGTTGTGCAGCGGTACATCTCGCATCAGATCCCGCACCGGAAACAATGCAGGACATAGCGGCGCACGTACGCTCTGAGCTGCCCAAGTACGCACGGCCTTTGTTCCTTCGAATTGTGAGTGAATTGGGAGGAGGGCAGATCACAGGAACGATGAAGCAGCAGAAACACACGCTGCGAGAAGCGGGTGTTGGTCCTAGTACCGACAAGAGTTTGGGTGAAGTGTATTGGCTCAAGGGGGAGGCTTATGTGCCATTTACGGAGAAGGATTGGAGGGAGATGCAGGGCGGTAAGGTGAAGTTGTAGGATAGAGTGATGGTTCGTTCATATTGATAGGATACCCATAATGATAATTTTAGCCGCTATCAGCTTTCAAAGTCGAGATCTGACATACTGTCTCTTGATGACTGTTATGCATGATAAGTCTTCGTTCTCCGTTAGCAGGTGCATATAATATTACTCTGTAAGCGAATGTGAATACGCATAATGTCAGCAACGTTCGTGAAACAGGTAATCATCGTATATTTGGCGCCCTATTCGGCCATAAGGCGGGGTTGATAGTCTTAAATGAACGAGTAAGAATTGTTGTTGTGGATGAGTAATGAGATATCATGTCTCAAAGACCTCATATGAGTCTAGCAAAGCCTATAAGAGCTATCCTTCATCATATTCTGGTACATACGCTTGGACCTACAATTCAAGAGTGTTTCTGGTTTATTCGACCGGGATTTCCGTCAGATGCTAGGGTGCTCCAGGCCACACGTCTTCATTATTGCGGGTATGGGAGTCGCAGACTACCCTAATGGCACACACAAGACCAGGCATCTATCTCCACCAGTGATCGTATCAATGCTGCAACTCTGGATACTTACGCCATTCCAGTATACTTAGCATTCATGTTAGCGCTACTTATGGAGACGTTAAGAGTAATCTAAGTGAAATTCGAATACAGCCGGCAAGTGAAACACAAGAGCGATACTTGACGAAGGGCGATGAGGTAGCACATCAATCACCTCTTTGGACCCAGTATCAAGGGCAACTACGGGGAATTTACTATCCAGACTGAGGGAGGTGCTTGGCAACTCATAGACAGGCGGTCAAAAGCAACTGGGGGACTATTCACAGTTTGATTGTATGATTCGTCCATAAGACGTTTGCTCTCGATGGATTCGGATATTTCTACTCCGTATCGTTCTGACACATGGATGAACCCAGAGAACCGGGTGCCAAACAGGGGGGCCCCTTGTCCGGCCGCTAAGAAGCTAAGCACAAGGGCTTCCAACCTGCTTCTAGGCGCTGTTAGTGCTCTTAAGGGGTGGGGGGAACCGAGAGTCGGGTTCAGAAGAAACCAATTTGATCGTCTAGTACGAGCACCTTTTACCTAACAATACGGGTCAGTGTTCTATAATCTATTCGGACTCTGTCCCTTGATCCCTCTCCACTCCATTCGCTGTGCCCAAGATGGATGGATAGTGCTGTTCCCCTGTGGCGTGATTAGTTGATGCTTAGAGGTAGGCGGCGCTTCTCCAAATGTGTTGTGCTTTGCTGATTGGTTGCTTCGTCCCATGTTGCGCTTCAGGCGCATGAACTCTCTGCCTGTCGTTACTCCTGAGATGGATCCAACATCTCCTTTATGCCAGCAACTTTTTTTCTCCTCTCTTCTGAAACCCCCCATTCAACCCCCTTAGTCGTCATAGTCGATCTCAATCGGACATGGTACTAGGTTCTGGAAGCTTTATTATGTGTCCCCTGTACCCGAAACCAAGCGCTTTCTTTTCGTCCAGGATAACGACGTTAAACTTTGGCTACCGCACAATCCCTATCGGATGCGCTCCGCCGTTCCATTTGATAGGGGACCAACAGCCGCTAAACGGGGCTGATGGTTTCGAGAACGACATGGCAGATGAATGGGCTTTTTATTTATTTTACGAGCCAAGCAGCCAAGATGCGATGCAACAAAACAACATGTTCAGTATCTTGACCAATCAGATATGATATTGTCTGCGTATAATTGGCTGAATCAACGTCAAATGAACATGTATATGCGCTTACTGCTGTTTGAAGCGTCACAGTCCTCGATGCGATAGGTCAATCAGAGCCCCCTCCTTGAGGTAACTTTCGTCCGGGTCCGTGCATTCAGCTGCCAAATGTCTCTGTCTACGGATACCCCGTCACTGTACCGCTTGACATCGATTGCATTGGCTCAATCTCTTCATCCCGACTTCAGGGCCTGTCCGATTCTGCGGACACCAAGAATACGTATTCCTCCGTGCGTGCAGACTACCTGCGGCACTCAACTTTGAACTTTTCCCCAACCTCCTGAGCCCGAGCCCCTGCATCGCCATATTCTCTCCTTCAACCCTCGACCCTTGATCGATTGACATCTGCTGCCCCATATCGCAGCAACAGTCTTCAAACCCAGTACGTATCTGTACCCAAGCCTTGCTCTGCCCACCGCGTGGCCCTTGTCTTGTCCGTCCCGCCCCGGCCCTGTCGTTCTTTCCTCCTTCGGATTACTATCTCGGACCTGTCTCCAGACGGAGCCTCTTCCCCCGCGACCGTTCAACCGCCACGACTCTTCCGCTCTTCCGCCTCCCAGGACTCCTCATCTCGTCTCGTCTCGTGTCTCCTGGCCTCGACGACGCTCCGGTCTCCAGTCCTTCCACGCTTCGATCAGCGTTCGGTTCCTCGCTAATAACCCTGCCTGCCTTCCTGGTCCTGTTCAGTTCATCTGGCCCTGTCCTGACCCATCTTTGGCGGTGACGGCACGCCCCCTGTTCTTACCGGATCGTACTCACGATCTCCAGCGCAACGTTCGTCGGGTTGGCCATATTCTTATCCTTATCCTTTGCCTTGGCTCCCGTCTTTTGGACCTCTTGCTGCTTCTCCTTCCTATTTGGTTAGCCCTTTGTTCAAGCTCCTTCACTCTTCCCCGCCATTGCAAGCTGTTACCTCGAGTTCCATTTGTCGCCCCATGTTGCCATTCACAGCTTCAAGTCAAACATAATGGTTGATTCTCCAGAACTAACAATCCGCCAGGATTCAACAGGCAACGACGACTCTCCTCGCTTTCCCGATCTCGGCTCCGACGATAAACCTACCGGCCGATACACTCCTGACCTCCTCGCTGGCGTTTATCGAGGCATTCGAAGGCTACCTTCTGTCAAGCTCTCTCGAACCCCCTCACGACTGCACCTAAAGGGCTCGTCGAATAGTTTGCATTCGGCTCACTCCTCTACCTCGAGCGTCCAAGTTCCCACCACAAGCGAGATATCGCCTGCTCAGCATGTTCGAAACTTGACTCTTCAACACAGCCTTTCGAAACCTCTACCTCGATCACCTCCGTGTCAAGATTCAGTATTCCCAATAGACTCGACCTCCCCCAGTCTACCTAGTGTGCCAGAGGGGGAGATCACCGCATTATCTTTTCCCGATCCCCCGTCACGTTCACCATCGCCACTGCCGACACCGCCCCCGAAGTCAGAGAGCTACCTGCGTAGCCGGTCAAGCACTATGGAATCGATCAATGCTTCGCAACCGCAGCATGCATACGGCGCTCACGAAGCCAATAACAGCATGAACAGCGCTTCGAGTGCCCTCAGATATGATTCCCAAGATCCCAACGATAACCTCAAGCCGAGAAGCACCTCAACTTCCGCTGGACCATCCCCAAATGTGGCACAGGGTCGGTCAAATCCCGTAGGCGGGCCTTCCAATGGACCTTCAACACATTTATCTGGTTTGATGTGCAATGTGCACCGAACTACTGGGCGTGAGCCCCATGCTCTGGTAGGAGCTACAACCACCATCTTGGGTGACAAGCTTTATGTATTTGGAGGACGGATTCTGTCTAGAAGTCGGCCTGCCCCTTTGACATCAGATATGTACGAGCTGGATCTTATCCGTCGACACTGGAGCAAGTTGGAAACGACAGGCGACGTTCCTCCACCTCGATACTTTCACTCCATGTGCGCTCTAGGTGATACGAAGATGGTTTGCTATGGAGGCATGTCACCAGCCCCTAACCAGCCTTCTGGCGGCGATCAGCAACAGCCCGAGATAACCGTTATGTCTGATATTTATATTTACGACGTCAATACCAAGGCCTGGACCTTTGTTCCAACGCAAGACCCCCCTCAGGGTCGGTACGCTCATTGCGCCTGTGTTCTCCCCTCCTCCGCTTCATTTTCTTCGCACCGCGCACCTCTTTCTGCTCTTCAGCATAACCCTTCGACCGGCAATCCTAATGAGGGCCGAATCGGCATTAATATTGATGGATCAGGAGGCGCTGAGATGGTGATTGTCGGTGGTCAGGATGGCAGGAACAACTACATTGAGCAAATCAGTGTCTTCAACTTGCGGAGCCTTAAATGGACCTCGACGCAGCCATTGAATAAAAGCTGGGGCGCATACAGGAGTGTTACTGCTCCTTTGCCCCCCGCGGTGGCCTCCAAACTCGGCAAACAGGCCAACGGAATGTACCGCCATGAAGGAGGTATTAGCCAGGAAGCTCGGGAACCAGGCGCCTCGATGCTGATTTACTGTAACTATAATTTCCTGGATGTCAAGCTGGAGCTACAAATTCGGTCCCCAGACGGCACTCTTACGGAGAGACCGATGTCTGGCAACTACTCGCCACCAGGATTACGATTCCCGAACGGCGGAATTATCGATACTCATTTTGTTGTCAGTGGAACGTATCTCACCTCGTCTCGGCAAGAATATGCTCTATGGGCTCTGGATCTACGAACACTGACGTGGAGCCGTATCGATGCTGGAGGAAGCGTCTTCAGCCAGGGCAGCTGGAACCGCGGAGTTTTATGGAACCGTCGAAACACCTTTGTGATATTGGGTAACCGGAAAAGAAGTCTCGTGGATGACTATAATCATCGACGTATCAACTTTTCCAACGTGTGCATGGTCGAGCTCGAAGCATTTGGCTTTTACGATAACCCCCGCAAGACGAGTCCGCTCTCAGGGTTCATCTCAGCCAGCAGCCCTTACGCTGGGCCTGGCCTGAGTTTGGCGCGCAAAGCTGGATACACTGCGGGTGGGCGATACCACTCAAGGGCGAGCGAGGAGCTTGGCGAGAAGTCATTTGCCCTACGGGAACTTGCTGATATGGATATTCTGTGCATTGGCGGCGAGCGAATCCCAGTCAACTCGAGAATTGTCGGACGGCGATGGGGCCCTTACTTTGTGCAGCTTCTACGAGAAGGAACAGCGACACAGGATGGAAGCGATGCCATGACTCTTCGGTCTGGTCTATCTAGCAATCCTTTGCGTGCATCGGCTATCACGATTACACCGAATTCGAGGGTTGCAGATAGCTCGGCATCAATGATCAGCACCGTAGGCTCTTCGCTGGGCTCTTCTGGTGTTCCTCCGAGCACTGCAGCTTCAAGTATCTCAACGGGTGCCATGGGTCACGAGGCCAACCCGACGAATATCAACGCGGCGCCTACGCCTCATTCGCTACCACCAAATTCACGACCTCGATGTCTTTATCTTCCACACACTTGTCTTACAATTCAGGCGCTACTTCACTTCCTCTACACCAGCTCTCTGCCCCCGCAATCATCTCCTCTTTGCACGCCGCAGATTCTTTGTTCACTGCTCCAGATCGCACGACCATACCGTATAGATGGACTTCTGGAAGCTGTGGTTGAGCGACTCCACTCCTTGCTCGACAGTCGCAATGCCGCAGCTGTATTCAACGCGACAGCTATGGCTGCCGGCGGTGGCCGAGGTATTGACGGGTCCTTGAACCCTAATTTCTTTGTCGGAACTTTGGATCCTATTGGTTCACCCACTGCCACCTCGGACTTCTCGTTGGGGCACACGTCTGGCGGCAGCTTCTCATCAGACCTCCAGACTCGAACGGAAGGTCTCAGTCTCAACACAAACGTACAGCAGTTTAACCGACCTTCTAGCGATGAGCTGTCTGCTACGGCAAGCCAAAGCGGATCGGAATGGAGTTCGTCAGAGATTGGTGGCAGTGAGAGAGACAACTTCGTGTGGAGTGGCGAGCTAAGCAGCGTGATCGGACTCCAAAAGCGAGGGCTTCGAGGCTTGATGGAGGGTAGAAGATTAAGAGAGCGCACAGGTACAGCCGGTGGTGGGAATAGCATGGGGCCAAGCTACGCCGGCGGACAAGGTCAGCAACGTGTTGGTCTGGGGATAGCAGGATCATGAGTTGACCAGCCCGATAGGCTAAGGCGAATGATGAAGCAGATTTGGGGATGGATTCCACTAAACATTGTGACATGTAATGAAACCAGTCACGGTCATGTAGAAAAGGAGGACATCGAGTTGGGGCGTACATGAAGCATTGATGGACATATCACATCACATATCACATAGCATACTCTACCATCACATCTAAGATGTGTTTCTTTATTATGAGATTACTCGTCTGTGAATACATTCAATGAATTTCTATACTGGTCATCTCTAATCTGTCCCCTGATCAAGATTAACTGCTATGTGTATCATCCCTGAGTGTGCGATGCGATGAAGGCTCTGACGACGCCTTGCTGACGGAGCCAGCCTGGGGTGAAATCAATCCAGTTCTGCTCTATAACCTAGACACTGGGCAGTGCTGCGAGTCTCTGCGCTGCGGCTCCGCGGGAGGAACGTGTAAGTGCAGGGATTCTGAAGTCAGAGGCTTCTCCGCATAGAGGCGGACTGTTAAAAGAAAGAGTACAATCGCATGCTAAAAGTCTGGGAATAGTAGAGAAGACAAGGTCTGTCCAAGATGATATCTAGCTGGTTTACTGTAAGAGTAGGCAGGCTATCTCGATCTCGTCTTTTGAGGGTTGAGATTGGCCGGCTATTATAGTTACGAAGTTGTCAACGAGTGGCGTTTTAGACACCGTTGTTTTACACTGGACGTCAATGTATGTTTTTACTATGAGGAAACGGAGTATGCCAGCTGATTTCTTATACGTTTCTAACTGCCAGGGCTGCTGGTATCAAGAACAGTGACTTCTCAAGGCGCCCTTTATTGTCCCACCTGCCAATTACGACATGAGAGACTTGGATCCTACAACCCCGCATCAGTCTCATCAACCGGCAAAGCTACAACGTAGGCAAACGAATAGAAGACAAGGACTAAGAAAAAGGGAACAGAAGATGCCAGTGTCAAAGCAAATAGTCCAGGATGTCTTGAAGATTATCCCCTCCCGCATCCGCGGTCCAGGTGGCGCCATCGCCGTCCTCTCAGATGGAGCCCTCGTCGACCACCGCGTCTGGGGATACGCCGACTTCAACCTCAGAATTCCCATGACTGCCGAGACGCAAATACCCATCTGTTCAATCTCGAAGCAGATGCTATGCGCTCTGGTCGTGGATCTCGAGCGTAAGCCCACGCCTGCTTTGGCTGCCAAGGGCAATGTGCGCGAGCAGTTTGAAGCTAAGCTGAAGGAGCTTCTGCCCGAACTCGCCAAGAACAATAACTTGGCGCTGGACGATCTATGCAACAACCGATCTGGCATTCGCGATTATTGGGCCATTACTCTACTCTGGGGCGCAAAGCCTGAGGATCCCTACTCGCTTGCTGAGCACAATGGACCAATGCTGAAAACAATCAAGTCCACCCAATTCACCCCCGGAACAGAGTACTCTTACTGCAACACCAACTACAATATTGTGGCGCGGGTTCTCGAAGCTACGACTGGACAGTCGCTTGCTTCTTTGCTCAAGGAACGCATCTTTGCACCTGCTGGGATGAAGACTGCAGAACTCTGCCCAGACTCAGCAAAAGTTCCTCCCCCAATCGTTGGATATGAGGGTGACGAGCAACGAGGCTATATCCCCGCCGAGAACCGCATCGAATGGGCTGGCGATGCTGGTATTATTGCTTCTCTAACCGACATGATTGCTTACGAGTCGTTCCTGGATCGTAGCTTATTCGATCCTACAAGCTGGTACCGCGCTATCTTCCAGCCTACTGCTTTCAGCGATGGGATCCCCTCGCCATATTCTCAGGGTCTAGCTCATGTCGAATATGGAAGTGCAGCGGCCATCGGTCATGGTGGTGCTCTACGCGGTTTCCGCCTCTTTAGGGCCCAAGTACCGGAGGAACGTCTGTCGGTTGTGGTCATGTTCAACCACGAAGCTGACGCTGGAACACTCGCTGAGTACATTGTTATGAACGTCTTAGGTCTTCAGAAGCCTCCGCCACCTACGCTGGTTGACGCATCGCCTGCGTGGCCAGGTGTGTATCTCGACGAAGGCACTCAACTCGCTATCACCGTGGCGCTTGGCACCAAGGGTCAAATCCTAGTCACATATGCGAACTATGTTGAGCCTGTCAAATTGACAGATCCCGAGCGAGGCGAATCTCGCGGCATGGCAGCTGTTCTTAACGGCGATACCCTTCACATACAACGCCTGAAGGAAAACAGAACCATCATTGCCAGACGCCTCCAACCGAGCACCGCTCTCGTCGATAACTCCCTGTTCGTAGGCGACTTTTGCTCCCCAGAGATCGACTCTACATTCCACTGCGTTGACCAAGGCGGTCTCATGTTCGGCACGTTCGATGGGTTTCTGGGCCAAAGCCCGGCTCAGTTCATGCGATATCTTGGACAGGATGTCTGGGCGCTTGCGAACCCGAGGGGTATGGATGCGAAGCCGCCCGGCGACTGGACCCTTGTGTTTCATCGGGACGAGAAGAATGATATCGTGGGTGTGACGATTGGATGTTGGTTGGCGAGGAGGATTGAGTATATTAGGAAGTGATCCTAGAGGCTGACATAGAGGAGCATGGCAGGACATGCTCTGAGACTGGTTATGTTTCCCCGGGCGGCTGTGTTACTGGGCGGGAGCCGCTGGCAAACTACTGAGGCTTATGAGTAAATAAGGAACAATACAGCAAGGAACAAAGCATATCATCAGATTATTCCCTGTCGAAAGAGTAGTTAGGCTTGTAGTACAGCACTGGCTTCCATCCTCTCATCGACGCTGGTATGTTTGCTCCAAAGCTCATGTGAACCCTGATGGAAGCTTGAGGCCGACATCGGCGGCCGATGGCCCGAGACCTCGCGGTCTCAATTAACCTCATGTCGCATTTGAGGGGTTCATGTGAAGAAATTAGAGCTTTAATGATTACTTCAGGATCGACGAGAAACAGATTTTGGTCATTTGTTCATTTATTCTTCATCTCAGAGCTATCACAAACGGCTCAAGTCTAGACTAATCTATTAAGGGTGACTGGTCGTTCCATCATGATAAAAACGTCTGCCGCATTCGGCGATGTTTTCTCACATGTACTAAGCCCGGCTCCGAAAACTGGGCCCTCTTCTGCGCTGCATCTGCAAGGTATCATAATATTTCCGGAAATTATATTTCTCTTTAATCAAATTCGTTTACTGGGGGAGAACCTTCTCCTTGGCAAGAGGGGTGAATCGGAGGTAAGGCTTGACGATGCGGAACTCGGGGAAGAGGGTCTTGGCCTCCTCGTTCTTGACGGAAGGGTGCACGATGACGTCCTCGCCGGGGACCCAGTTGATGGGCGTGGTGATGCGGTACTTGTCGCCGGTCTGGAGCGAGTCGATGACACGCAGGACCTCGGCGGCGTTGCGGCCGGTGGAGGCTGGGTAGGAGAAGATGGTGCGGATGGTCTTCTTGGGGTCGATGACGAAGACGGAGCGGATGGTGAAGGCGATGCCCTTCTCATCGACGTTGGTGGCATCCTGCTGGTCGATCCTGCAACCTGTCAGCATAGTTCCGATCACCAGAGATGGACAAGGTCTTACATGTCGTAAAGCAGAGAAACCTTGCGCTCCTTGTCGCCAATGATGGGGAAGTCGACGTTGCCGCCGGTAACCTCACCAATGTCCTTGATCCAACCCTCGTGGGACTGGATGGTGTTGGCGGAGAGGCCAATGAGCTTGACGCCGCGCTTGGTGAACTCGGGCTGGAGCTTGGCGAAGGCGCCGAGCTCGGTGGTGCAGACGGGGGTGTAGTCCTCCGGGTGGGAGAAGAGGATGACCCAGTTGTCGCCGATGAACTCGTGGAAGTCGATGTTGCCCTTTGTGGTCTCGGCCTGGAAGTTGGGGGCCGTGGAGCCCAGACGAAGGGGAGCGGGAGCAGACATTTTGTGCAAGAGATGTATATGTTCTGGTGTGAGGTGGAAGAAGAAGGGGAAGCAGGACGGGATGGGGAGGCAGGGAGAGAGGGATTATATACGTAGGCGCCAAACTATGAGACACGATGCCACCTTTGCCGGCGAAGTACACGTTGTTGGAGCAGCCTGGCTAGTGGCACGCCCAGACTGGTAAAGGAGGAAGGCCAGGGGATGACGATCTGGGCTCTTTGGCGGTGGTGTTTGAATACGCCACGAGGGCTGTGATATTGGTGATTGTGCTCGAATGTTGGTGATGGCGTTGCAGCCGTCGCCTTTGAGACCCTCAGCAGAAGTCAATTGCGATGAACCGAACTGATCAACTAATTACTATTCCTCTCTATATAACACCCATCGGTTCCTCCCTATAGTGTACCTCATCGCCAAGTCCACGATGTAAGCACATAACCACTATCATCCCGCATCATGACAACCCCGCCATATTTCCTTACAGTGGCCCCGTCAGCCCCTCACTTAGCACCCCCAGATGGGGCAAGGCTCGCTATTGCGTGCTGCGAAATCGAGTCCATTGGCTGCTCCCGGCGCATTTGCCATCGACGTTGTTCCTGACGCAATTTGCTTGGAGGGATGGTGCGATGGGCCGGGGTTTTTGGCCGATTTGTCGGGTTTTTCGGAAGTCGGGGTGGGTTGGAGTTGTCATTTGCTCAGGTGCTTAAAAGCACTTACTGTGGCATCGCGTTGGTCCATCGAAGGCGCAATAGCAGCCAGGCCTATCATATAACCATCGTGTCAAATCGCGTTACGCTGTAGCTGGGGTCTCAATGTGACAGGCAACCGATATCCAAAGAAAGCGAGTCCCGCCCGAGCCGACCGGCGTCGCTGTGCTTATAAATGAGTGTAGGGTACTTCACGATAGTAGACGTGCGTATACGTGACGAGTGTTTCTGTAATGCTGATGCGGAATCAAATTACGGCGAGTGGCATTTGTCATACTACATCGGAACCTCTGGGATTGTTTGCTCCAAGACCTGCAATAGTCGTCAACCACTGGATTTTGACTCTTTTTCGGATAACAAATGTCACAGTACGGTTGCTATGGGTCATTGTCATCCTTGTCTTCAACAAATAAACTGGGCCGCGTGGCCTAATGGCTAAGGCGCTAGATTTCGGCTTTCGAGCAATTCGTGAAATCTCTAGAGATTCCAGGTTCGACTCCTGGCGTGGTCGCTTTCTTTTTTTGGTCGTCTCGCAATAAGACAGTGGTGTTTCTTTTTCATGGTTCGCGTCCTCTGATCCGATCTAGTGCAAGGCTAGGTATCGCGAGAGCGAGCGAATGGTAAGGCAGGCAAATGATAGCTACACCTCGGCTACCAGCTTTGCAATGGCTCTAAATCCGAAACAACAGAGGGTTGTGGCGTGGCCTTGGTTTCTTTTTATGCAGGGTCGAGACGCCAACGGCTAAGCTTAATTTAGCAGCAGTATCATAGCAGCCAGGGTAACCGCTGCATGCTTAAATAGCGATTCTCTTTCGTCATACCCCGTAACCTTGTTATTCAGCCGCAGTGACATCCATCAGTGAGAGAAGCCTCATTGCGATCGCCCTGATCTCGGGAAGGATGCGACCAGGTTATCCAGCTCTGAAACGTTTTAACTATCGGGGCAGGGGGGAAATGCCACGCGTCGGGTCCAATCTTCCCTGTTTTTCTCCAGTGACGCTCGACGCTCGACGCTCGCGGCCAAATCATTTGTCCAAGGTATTAAGGGGTAGTGGAGAACAAGCGAGTGATCGCCCTGCAATGGATCGCCAGACCGCGGACGTTTGCTTCAGGAGATGGTTTTGGCATGGTTTAATACAGTTCCACCCCAGGCAATTCGTTTCTTCTTCATTGTCTTGTTTTGTCTTAGATCTTGTTTTCGTTCTCTATTTGTTTAGTCTTGGACTGTAAGGGGGCTCTTCATTCCTTCAATCTTTCTTTTCTTTTCTTGTCTAACATCGTCTTGATGATGATGTTCACCATGTCGCGCCCCTCAGTCGTGACGTGCCTTATCATTGCGGCCAGCGTCTCTCTTTTCCTGGTCATCGTCACATTATTCCAAGAGTCTCTAGAAGTGCCGTGGGACTACGCGCATAACAAGGCAGAAGAATATTGGGACAAAACCTTCTCGTAAGTCGATCTTTCTTCCTCTTTTTTAGCTCTGACCTGTTCTTGGTTGGTTGGTTGGTTGTGGCTGCATTAGCTATTCTACACCCCACCGATCTAAAAAAAAAGACAACCAAAAAAACCTGGGCATTTTCTTGGTTCACGCTAATCATGTTTAACTTCACGACAGACAAAAGCAGAATCACTCCGTCTACAATTGCGAAGACCCCTACCGTCGACCTGGGTATCTTTATATCCCCGCTGACTTCAACGGCACCGACGAATACAAGAAGACGCAATGGATACCGTTTACCGACGACTTGCTCGACGCTAAAACCCCCGATTACGCTGTCTATCCTGCAGCCGGCGAGGTTATCTTCAACGCGACGCAACCAGAGTCCGAATTTGTCGACCTCGCTTCCACACCGCGACAATGGCTTCCTGAAGCTATCGCCGAGAGTCAGCGTCGGAAGAAGGCGATCAAGGCCAATGCGCAGTCAGGCGTTGACGATTTTGCCCCCCTGAAGGATGATGGCAACTTCGGCTGGCTCTGGGGTCGTCGCATCGTGCTATTCAGCGACTCGGTCGATCGTTTCATGATGCAGTACTTCTGCGGAGAGTTCAAGCGAGGCATGAAACAGCCCAAGCCACACACAATCGCCACCTGCGAGATCCCAGAGTTCAACCTCACCTTCGTCCACTGGCACTTCGCCGGCTCCATGACCTACCGCCCAGACTGGTGGTGGATGGACGACATGGAGGAAATCGCCTTCGAGGAGCGCTGGGACAAGTACTGGAAGCCCATGTACGACCAGGTCCGCGGTCCTAAAAACAGACCAGACCTGATCCTCTGGCAGAACGGCCTCTGGGACCAGCGCGCCTTCTGGGAGAGCGGCGAGGCGAACCACGAGAAGGACGTGTACCCCATGGGCACGCGCACGCGGCAGCTAGTCTGGCAAGAAGTGCGATTCGCCGCCGCGCGCATCCGCGCCTTTGTCGAGCGCATCCACGCCGAATTTGGCGACGCGCCCACCATGTTCCGCAGCATGACGACGCACCGCGAGAGCGACGCGACGGACGCCTCCATCTACGACCTGGAGCGGATAGCGCGGGCGACGGCGGAGAAGGCGGGCCACGAGGTGTTTGAGTGGGGGCGCCTGATCACGTCGCTGTCGATGCTGTACAAGGACAAGACGCATCCGGACCGAGGGCCTGCGAGCTGGCTGTGGGGGAACATGGTGCTCGAGTACCTCGCGAGGATCGGTGAGGCGGGTGACGAGGTGAGGAAGCCTTACTTTGAAGGGTGGGACAAGTGCCACTCGCAGCTTGTGAATTGGGGTGGACGGTAGTTGAGCGTGCATAGAGATTGGAGTAAAATAGAATAGGCAAATTTTGATGTTCGAATTGGGCCTGTGTGAGATGATTTTAGGGCATGCGTAGAATAGCTTGATCAAGCATTCCAGATATCGACATTGACAGTTGAGAACGTTAGCACTCTGCGGTAAGATGTTCATGTCACCCAGCAGAGGCCACTGAACAAGATCTACAACCTTGTGTTCCTTTGAGTGACAAACCTAAAACGCATCAACAGTCCTGACCACTTAGAATAATTGAGAGCGTCGAAAGCCATGTCAGTTCAAGTTGCGTGATCCGATAATAAGCTGGTAAGAGGCGCTGGTGATGGAGTATCTCGAGCAACTTGAATCTAGCGGTCATTCTTGCAGTGGTCGCAAAGAATCGAAAATGGGAGCCGATATTGTTTCGTTTGCATGGCTATTTTAAAGTCTAAATAACCATCTCTATCTCTTATACGCAGTATCCCAGAACCCATATACTTGGAATTGTTCTCACATAGACGCCGCCGCAGGTGCCTCAGCCGGAGGGGCCGCAGCGGGGGGTGCAGGAGGACTCTCAACAGGAGGAACAGCAGCTCCAGGGCTCGCAACGGGAGGGGGACTCTCAGCAGGAGGAGCGGGAGGGGCCTCTTCCTCAGCCGGAACAAACGCCGCATCTGCCAAAGGAATCTCTCCCACTGTTCCTCCCGTAGGCTCACCACCATCCACATTGGCCAGCGCACCAGCCGCCTTCTTGTTAAACTGAACCAAGTTGTCCTCACTAGGCCTATTGTCAAGTTAGCAGTCGTCTCAAACATGCGGGAGGGTTTGCTCTCACGGGTTGATGGCCATCACCTGGCCAGTCTGGCAATGCGGCCCGGTTGCACAGTACAGGTAGATGGGCTCCGTGTTTGCGAGGGGAACGTTGAACGTGCCAACCGTGGTTTGGCCAGCCTCGAAGGGAATGTGGCCGCTGTGGATCACACCAGCCTGTGTCGCCTGGAGAGGCTGGCAAGGCGAGTCCTCGGCACTTTGCGTGACGGTGTGGTTTCCAGAGCTGAACTGGAACTGGATCACGTCGCCGGCTGCTGCTCGAATCATGTTTGGTACGAAAGTGTCTTGAGGGCCGCCCACGACTACAGGGATGATTCTGTTGGCTCGGGACAGCAGAGGTGGATTTTGCCTGACTGTGATGTGTAAGCTTGGATCTTGGGAGTGTGGACAGTGACTTACTGGTCAATGGCATGTTCCTCTCAAGCTCATCCATTCTGGCTACTTCTCTCGACGAGATCTCGACGAGGGGCATGGCAGTTGCTACTGCGGCCCACAGGCAAGCCTTCAAGGTCAACATGACGACTATTAGTGAATATGAAAATCGGGTAATGAGCGGTTGAGCGGCTGAGAATTAGATCGTAATGAGTGTATAGTAAAAGAAGGTCCAGCCAACTGAATTGCAACAAATAGATCCTCACCGGGAGGCTGAGAAAAGAAGTTCAGGTATTAGAGTACAGAATGAAGGCTGATGTCTCGAGTCAGACCATTTACCACCAAAGTCACGCGTGCTCATCTTTATAGTCACTCTCAAGATACCATGCCGAGCCTCAATTCGCAACCGAAACGATGCAAGTCTCGAGCTGTCAGAGAAGCAGCTCTGTATCAGGCTGCAGGCAGTTTTCTGATCCTGCCGCATCGCCAAGTTGTTTCAGAAGCGGTCAAGCGATTCGAAAAAACCACCGACGGCGTTTCACTGGGCACGCGCAAGAAAACAAAAATCAAGAAAGGGCTATATTTTGCGGGCTATTTGTTGTTTGGAACGCGACAAGTGTTTCAGGCGCTGTTGGAAGGTGCTGTCATATTTGAAACGGGGGTGCGTGGCCGGAAGGATGTGGGAGGATACCAGGATGTACGGGACATGTGGGCGGGAGGCTTGGCCGGATATATCTACCTTAAGCAGTACGTATGATGCGAGGAGGCTGAGCAGTAGAATAAGAAATTTAAGATAATACTAGGTCGATGTTACAGAATAGGTCTAACACTTAGGGGTATTAGAGTAACTTAGAAGAATGCTTTATAGTATCAGAAGTAGTAAAATGAACTCCCCTTGGCCTATATATAGTGATATTTATTCTAACCCAGTTGTCGAGGTAGATGAGCCTCAGATAAATGTCCTTTACTGCTCTCTTGTACTTTGCACCGAACCGATTACAAACTATTTCCAGCAGCCAGCGGCTTTCGCGAGCAAAAACAGTCAAGTTTCTTCACATGAAAACATTGCACCTGTAACCTGCCCCAATACGACCATGAATTATAGCCACGACAACTACCTCGTGGGGGCACAAAACCCCATCCCCATCTCCCCGCAGCACCCCAACCCCCACCTCAACTCCACATTAGCCTAATTACCCCCCCCCAAAGTACTTCGAATAGCGTCAAATGCTAAGAC